>JAWPHD010021945.1:0-26658 GCA_037043455.1 Cyrtodaria siliqua
CCTCTTAGTTATAACTAGGCCATTTGAAAGTTGATTGTACACTTAAAAGTCACATTGAACTTATTGATCGCTAAATTCATTAGTTTGAAGTACATGTTTCACGATAGCTGCATGAATTTGTAATAATACCACCAAGAAAAAAACGGTCGGACTTAATATTCCTAACAAAAGTCTTGTGATCAACACAAATTACAAATTTAACATACATTTACCAAAATAAGTAAATTTTATCTTCATATCGTTTACCCAGAGCTTTACCGATTTTCTCCGCGAGCATTTACTCATTGTTGCCATAGGAACGATTTTTCAAAACTCACAGATTTCAATCGTAACTTAGATATGTTCTTTAATCAATTTTGCATATTTCAGAAATGGATGCCCAATCGGTAGCGTTGTGTCGGTATTGTGGAAATGTGTTCAAGACCAAATATGGGTTAAAGAATCACAAAGCAAAACACAGACAAGAAACTAAATATGAATGTACAGTATATAATGTGTCGTTGTTCTCCAAGTCAGGACACACTGACCACATGGCCCGCCATAATGAAGAGAGGAATTTCGTTTGCGTTAAATGTGGCAGCAGGTTTAAAACTAAGAGAGATTTAAAGACACACAGAAGGTATGAGGGAGAAACTAAGCAGTACAAATGCAGCACGTGTGGACAACGTTTCTTTAGAGAAAATTGGTTACTTGACCATGCTACCACACATACTGGCGAAAAAGTGCACACATGTGAAGATTGCGGTAAGGAATTCAGATTCAAAACCAATATGTATAGACATAATAAAATGCATGAAGGCGTCACCTACAATTGCGAAGTTTGCGGCAAGACTTACCAGTCGGACTCAAAGGAACGTCCATTTCAGGAATTGTCATTCGTCAAGCCAAATGTCGTGCGATTCATGTAGCAAAATGTTTTTCTCGGCAAAGTTTCTTAACGCTCATAAGAAGAGAAATGTTTGTAAGACAAGTGAATTTGACACGTGAATAATTAGTAGCAACATAAATAGGATGAGCAGAGTCGACTCATACTCTATTTAGATATTCTTAGTTGTATGTTTAACCATATGACAGAAAGTCATTTTATTTAATGAACAAATGCCAGTTTTCCTCCTTTCATTTACCTTTAACCAACATTAACTGTTATTTAAAGGAACATACCTGAAGTTGAACGTCTTGTTATGGTCGTTTAAACTCATACACATCTATTACAATTTTTCCCCATCATTTTCCACAATTGTTATACTTTTATTATATGTTTATTAAAGATTTGAATATTTTCACAGTCGTGAATGTGTGTATAAACAAGGGTATTTATCAACATCTATTAAGAATGTTATTGTAATTATTATATATACTCGTATAATAGACCCAACAAATTAACAGATATATTCTCATACCAATACAGTCAAAGAATAGTTTCTATACATTTTGGACTTATTTTGATCTTAAAAATAACAATTTATTGAACTCCAAGGACTTTCTCAGAGTCGATGGATATTTATATAGAATTCAAGTTTTTGGGGCGAACATATGTTTTAGGGCGGGCTGGGATAAGAAACTGTCTGTTATTTTTGTTGGCCATAGTTCTCGTATATAATGAATGTTTTATACGACAGGTGCTTATTAATAAACAGATTTCGATTGTCGATTTTATCCAATTTATGAGGTCAATATACCTTGTATATATAGTCTTTTATGAACAATAATAGCTGTGTTTCATAGTTCACATCTATGAATATTGATATGTTATTTTGGATCCATATGTTAACCGATCTTCAAAATTTTACCAAGTATGATTTTTTGTTATATTTAGATAATAAAGGCGACCATAAACATTTCTTGTAAGATGCAAAACAAGCACATGCTTAAAAGAGTTAGGTCACATTTTACAAATGGCATGACTTCTGTAATTGTCAATTTAGAAGTTTTAGTGTAGTTTAGAATTTAATTTCTAAATAAAACCCATCTTATCCCGCATTTTGAACATGTTCATAAATAAGTTGAACACCTCTCGTAGATTCTTATAAGACGCTCTCATATGAGTTTAATTGACCATAGGTAGCTCCATGAGTGTCAACATTTCTTCTTTTTTGTTTCCCGTTAAACAAAAAAAATGGCCCGATCCGGAATTTAATTTCTAAATAAAACCCATCTTATCCCGCATTTTGAACATGTTCATAAATAAGTTGAACACCTCTCGTAGATTCTTATAAGACACTCTCATATGAGTTTAATTGACCATAGGTAGCTCCATGAGTGTCAACATTTCTTCTTTTTTGTTTCCCGTTAAACAAAAAAAATGGCCCGATCCGGTCTTACTTTCTTTAATTATTTTTTGTTTTTGCATTAAAACCATTGCCATTTTACGACCTCGCTTTACGAAGTAATGTGACGCTTTATAGTAATTACGCAAGTTTCGTAATCATCGGTAACACAAGGTCTGAAATAAAAAAATATTTGTTTTGCGTAACGCGACCTACCCATGAAAAATGCAGCAACCAAAAAATGTTTTTGGCGTATTTGAATTTTTTTTCTCTCCGAACAATATACATGTATTGGCTTTTGACTATTTGAAGTACATTTAATTGATAAAAGAACAGACAGTATGTGTGTTTGTTTGTTTGTTAAAGTTTATTACTTAAATAGAGCCAATGGCAATAGTTTACTCAACTTAACTGCACTTGTCGAAAAAAAAAAATGCGAATAATCGAGCCACCCTAAAATCTGGGTCGGGTAACTTTTTCTTTATTTTAGGCCCAGTTAAATCATTTTTACGTCTGTGACCTTGACCTCTTCATCTATAAGTCAAGAAAATCGTAGGATGATCCAAAATACTAGAAATGATGAGACTATGAAATTACATATTTGCTGAATTCAAGTTGATCTCGTTTGCATGTGATTTATATATCTGTGATTCATCTGTGATTTACTGTTATACATATAATGATAATCATCGTTTTCAATAAATATTATACAAATCAAAATGTGTCGTTAAACAATTTGTCCCTGAAATATTTTTGGTTTGCTTATATACAGGAATCTTTATCGTGTTCTGACTAGGCATATATTTTTATGCCCCGTCATTCTGGCATTAAGTGTTACCCATGCCCGCCCGTGCGTGTGTCCGACAAATTGGTTTCCGTTCAATAACTTTTGAAAGGGTCCATGTATTGAATTAATATTTGGTGTGTTGCTGTATAATTAAAAATACAGGGAAGATTGATTTTGGCCAATGTCGGTCAATATTTTGCAGGAGTTCCCCTTTTCGACTTAATGATTGGTTAAAAGGTGGTTTCCGGTCAATAATTTTTGAAAGAATGTATCGATTTTCAAATTTTGTTTGATGGTATAAAATAATAACATACAGATCAAGTTTGATATAGGTCACCTTATGTCCATTTATGCAGAAATTATGGGCCTTTTTTTACTTAATCTTTTGTAAAGTAGCGTTTTCTGATCAATAATGTTTGAAAAGACTTGATTACAATTTTGTGTGTCGATATAAAATATATAAATACAGAAGAAGTTGGATAATTTTAAATCCACTAATTGTTGCATGCGTTATTGCCCTTATCAAATAAGTATTTGTTCATAAAGTGCTTATAGCGGGGGCATATGTGTCGTATGGACACATTTCCAGTTGCTACCTGTTTTTGCTACTTAAGGTACTCCAAACAAAGATGTAATTATATATAATCACCACACATCCAGTGCCACTGCAATATGCGACTACACTAAATAATCATGTGTTGGTTGTCGTTCATTCAGAGTTTTTAGGCGAGGGTGGGGGCCCGGGGTGGCTGACGATAGGAAGTATAATAAGTTAATAAAGAAGACACGGATCTAGTACATATCTATTCATTATAATGAGCTAAACGTCAAACAAATTAATCATCAATCCCCATTTTCCTTGTCAGTAGCATTTTCGACTCGTTTCTCATGGCCGTCTCCCATCGCACACCAAGCGTCCCTTTCTGCAGCGCATTTCGATCTCTGGATACAGTTACCTGTCGTTTCCTCCCCTTTGTTTTCTTGCGTTCTTCTGAGTCGAAGTAGTGGGATCTAAAAGTATTAATATGAAATCGAGCGCGTGTACAAAATAAATTCAAAATGAACTGTGTTAATCAACACGATAAATATACCCTCAATAACAGCTCACAGTGAACTTAATATACGTTATTTATATGTAGTATCAAATAAATTCACTACATACAGGTATTCATCTTTATAAATCTTTCAAAATTAGTTTTATTCGTTGTGCATACCCTTCTCGTCTGTGATATAGATTCGTACACACTTGTTTTGGACATGACATATCCGAATATTATCTCAGCCTTATTACACGATATGGACATTTTCACTTATTTTGCTAACACTTTATGTATTTAAAAAAAAAAGTAACTAACTACTTACCTCGGAACAACCAAATGGATGGACTTGGCGCCCAATTCTAAACCCTTCCTCGGGCTCTCGGTGTTATGAACATCAGACGTTACACCATCGCTTTTGACTGGTCTGTAAACCTTTGTCGCTGATGTTCTGTAGGTGAACGTCCTGTGGATTTGTTAAACATATGTTATTAGTCTAAACCATTGGTGCATTTACATATTATTCATCATTTATAAAAATGTTCACAAGTAATATTTATAGCATAATTTTTCGAGTATATGCGATTTATACTGCCTTCACATTATACATGTATTAATTTAGGTCACCAGACGATCTTTTCAAAAGTAATAATAGCAAAACATGTAAATATTGATCATTTACATCCAAACTCAAATGAACTCACATGTACATAACATTAAAGCAACATAATCTACAAAAATACCTTGCTGATGGTCTCTGAAATCCAATTTGCGAAATCTTTTCTTGTGTGGTGATTTGCTGGGTGTAAATGTGATGCTTCTTGGTGATTTTAATGATCGCTTCATCGACTTTTTGGTGTATTTCGGCGTGCTCGGATGTTTGAACGGACTGGGTTCCTCTGGCTTAATTAGTAATGAATTCACTAGTTCAGCAACTTTGTCCAAACGTTTCCCAATCTTTTTTGTCTTGGGTCTCTGTAAAGAGAGATTTGAATTTTTGTTCTTCCCCATGTCTACAAACTGAAATAAATATTTTGAAATGTGCAAATACATGATAAGGATAAGTGATATAGCTGTGTGTAAAATTTGGCTACGCGGAGTATCATCTCGTTGCCAAGCTCCGCGGAGTATCATTTTCATAAATTCGGTATATCTATGTCGAAACCCATAGTTCCATGATCTAAATGACTACTGTCTACGTTTTATATCGCGTATCTGTTATCGGTATGTGTGAAAGGTCAATACAGGACATTATAAAGCCCAAACAATTAAATAAAAGCAACAAAAATGAAAAAACTCCGCTGAGAATCATCTCGCTAACATAACTTTCTTTGATTCTTCTCTCAATTCGCTAAGTATTAGCAGAACTGAATATTAACCCAGTCTTTTTACCATTGATTGGCATACTTTAGGCACAATTATATCTTTATGGACTGATAATTAGAGCTGAAATGCGTGTGTTTACTTACCGAGTCGAGACAAATCTTCGCTGCGGATGATCATCTCGTGCACCTGCCGATGACGTCGATTACTGGGCTTAATAGCATAACCTTGATCGTGCAGGTACGGAAGCAAATCATGCATGCAAACTGGAAACTCTGTCTCGCAACACAATTATTAAAATAATACATATAAAGTGAAATTAGATGCACGAATTTATTACGTATATTATTTTCATTTTTGTTGAAACATCTTAAAGGCTTGGGCAATATTATAAATCATTCTGCTAACGGCCAACTCATCAGTTAACTAGTTGGCAACTGGACGTAACCGTATGTTATACAGAAGTAGATATTAAAGTAGAGGATTACATGTAGATTGTAGGACCACTGTCAACCAAAACTACGCATAGAAGCAAACAATGATTACAAAGACGAACAAGCAAGGTTTTACACAAGCGTAAAATAAAATAGCTGACGAGAGACATCAAGTCACAAGTGTTAATACAATATTGAAAACAATAAATGTTGTCACGGAGACATAAACACGCCAAGACCGTTTTTTCTTACATTTCTTTCCGAATTTTTACCAGGCATTTTACCTTCCTACCAACCATTTTGAATCAATGTGGGCGACCTCGCTTCTTTCTGTTCAAATACCTTGACATGCCTTACATATTCATTACAATTCAACCTTGTAACACGACGTGCTAGAAGTACACATCAGTGCAAACATGTCAGAAATACAATTGTTCACATGTAAGAGTGTGTGCATTACAACACATATAAACTGTTCACTGTTACCATGTGTAATTATGCACCCCTACCTGAAGGGGGTATGGCTTTGCACAGGCTGTCGGTCGGTCCATAATCTTCTTGTCTTTGCGAGAACTCAAGAACAGCTGGCATTACAAACTCGAAACTTGCCAGGAATGTTTGTGTCATGGTGTAGTTGTGCACCTCCCCTTTTGGGTAGATTCGCTTAAGAAATGTTGTTGCCAGGGTAACAAAACATACAAAAAAAATGTTGGTCGGTCGTTCGGTCGGTCCATTCCAAAATCTTGTCTTTGTGATAACTCAAGAACGGCTGGCACTAAAAACTCGAAACTTGGCAGGAATGTTTGTGCATGGTCTAGTTGTGCACCTCCCCTTTTGGGTAGATTCGCGTAAGAAATGTGGCTGGCATGGTAACAAAACATGTAAAAACAAGAGGCCCAAGAGGGCCTGTGGACGCTCTACTGGCTAATATGGCTCTTATGACATCAATGAAGCGAGTGACTATCGTCTTAAAGAGGCAAAAATATAGCATTTTTTAATTATATCAAGAGCCATAACTCCGCAATAACTGGTCTGATCTGGCTGGTTTTCCAAGTTGGCCAGTCGAGATAATAAATTTAAAAAAAAAATCAATTAAAAAAAATAAATATAAAATCAATCAAATAAAAAAAAAATAAAAAAAAAAAAAAAAAAAAAAATAAATAAATAAAAAAATTAGAAAAAATAAAAAAATAAAAATAAAAAATAAATTATAAAAAAAAAAAAAAAAATGATGTAAAACTGTGACCCCCGAGGCGGGGCCAGATGTGACCCCAGGGTCACCATTTGAACAAAATTGGTAAAGGACCATAAGCTTATAATAAATGTAAAATATCAAACCTCGTGGCTCTTGTAGTTTCCGAGGAGAAGATTTTTAAAAACAAATCCTATATAAGTCTATGTAAATCTGTGACCCTCGGGGTGGGGACAAATTTGACCAACAGGGTCACCATTTGAACAAACTTGGTAGAGGATCAAAAAGCTGATATTAAATAAAATTAAACCTTTATCTCTTGTAGTTTCTGAGAAGATGTTTGAAGTTCTTCCCTATAACTCTATGTAAAACTGATCCAGCTAAAGAAAAAATAATTAAAAATAAATAAATAAAAAAATGATTAAAAAAAAAAATTAAATAAAAAAAAAAAAATTAAAAAATAAATCCAAAAATTGAACCCATCAGCCTAGGTTTCTTATGAAAAAAAATAGTTTAAAAAATAAAAAGCAAATTTTAGTGATTTTTTACAATAATAAATGTAAAATATCAAACCTCTGGCTCTTGTAGTTTCCGAGAAGAAGATTTTAAAAAACAAAATCCTATATAAGTCTATGTAAATCTGTGACCCCAGGGTCACCATTTGAACAAACTTAGTAGAGGACCATAAGCTGATGCTACATGTAATACATGAGAGCTCTGTGCCATGTGGTTCCAGAGAAGAAGATTTTTTTCAGATTTTCCCTATACAAGCCATTGTAAAACTGTGACCCCCAGGGTGGGGCTAAATGTGACCCCTGGGTCACTTTTTGAACAAACTTGGTAGAGGACCACAAGCTTATAGCAAATGCAAAATATTAAACCTCTGGCTCTTGCAGTTTCAGAGAAGAAGATTTTTTAAGTTTTTCCCTATACATTTCTATATAAAACATGTGACCCTTGGGGCGGGGCCAAATGTGACCCTAGGGTCACCATTTGAACAAACTTGGTAAAGGACCATAAGCTTATAGTAAATGCAAAATATCAAACCTCTGGCTGTTGTAGTTTCCGAGAAGAAGATTTTTAAGAAAAAAATCCTATATAAATCTATGTAAAACTGTGACCCCCGGGGCGGGGACAAATTTGACCCCAGGGTCACCATTTGAACAAACTTAGTAAGAGGACCATAAGCTGATGGCTACATGTAATACATGAGAGCTCTGTGCCTTGTGGTTTCAGAGAAGATTTTTTAAAGTTTTTTCCTATATGTCTATATGAGAAACATGCAAAACCTCAATATACAAACTTTGGACCCCCGGGGCACGGCCATTTTTTACCCCGGGGACTTTATTTGAACAAACTTGATAGTCTAGGCGTTGGCGATCATTTTAAAAGAAGAACTGTTGAAATCTGTCTAGCGGTTCTGGAGAAGAAGATTTTTTAAGGTTTCAACTATATATGCTTAATGGCAGCCATCTTGGATGTAGCGCTGATCTAATTTTAACAAATCTAAAAAGCATTCATCTAAGGATCATCCATTTGAAATTTAGTCAAAATTAGCCAAGCGGTTTCTGAGGAGAAGTCGTTTGAAGAAAAGTTAACGGACGACAGACGACAGACAGACGGACGACGGACGACAGACAACACACCATCCCATAAAACACTAAAATAGCCTGTCTTCGCGCTAACTCAAAAACAGCTTGAACTACAAACTCGAAACTCGGCAGAAATGTTTGTGTCATGGTGTAGTTGTGTACCTCCCCTTTTGGGTAGATTCGGATAAGAAATGTGGCTGCCATGGTATCAAAGTTGTAAAAAATCACTAAATATCGCTTGCATTCGCGATAACTCGAGAACAGCTGGCACTAAAACAACCCAAAACTCGGTAGGAATGTTTGTCTTATGGTCTAGTTGTGCACTTCCCCTTTTGGGTAGATTCGCATAAGAAATGTGGTTGGCATGGTAACAAAACTTGTAAAAAATCACTAAAAATCACGTGTCTTCGTGATACTCAAGAACAGCTGGCACTACAAATGCCAAACTTGGCAAGAATGTTTGTCTCATGGTAGATTCGCATAAGAAATGTGGTTGCCATGGTAACAAAACTTGTAAAAAATCACTAAAATTTGCTTATTATTTTTTTAAACTATTTTTTTTCATAGGGAAACATAGGCTGATGGGTTCAATTTTTTGGATTTTTTTTTTAAATATTTTTTTTTTATTTAATTTTTTTTTTTAATCATTTTTTTATTTATTTATTTTTAATTATTTTTTCTTTAGCTGGATCAGTTTTACATAGAGTTATAGGGAAGAACTTCAAACATCTTCTCAGAAACTACAAGCGATAAAGGTTTAATTTTATTTAATATCAGCTTTTGGATCCTCTACCAAGTTTGTTCAAATGGTGAACCTGGGGTCAAATTTGGGCCCCGCCCCGGGGTAGCCAGTAGAATGATACAGGCCCTCTTGGGCCTATTGTTTTTAAAAACATCTCTTGTTATAATATTGCGTTATCAAAGTAAACAACGTAAAGGAACTGTTGCTTCCTTATCATTAGCAATAAAGAAAACCATAATAATGAAAATTAAAAAAAAGAAAGAAAAAGGAAAATCAGCAGGCTTGAACACTACCTCCCACGGCACTAACACGACGCCATAGTCAACTGCGCTACTTCGGCCAAGTTTTTCAAGTTTTTCAGACGAGTACTCTAGGAATTCAAGTTGTAAAGCATGCTTATTGTGAAGGTACCTGTATCGTTATCTGCCTCTATATACTTCTTGTGAGTGGTACATGTATCGACATCTGCCTCTATATACTTCTTGTAAATGGTACATATATCGAGATCTGCCGCTATACACTTATTGTGAATGGTATATGTATCGATATCTGCCTCTATACACTTATTGTCAATAGTACAAGTATCGATAGGTTCCGATATATAGTTATTGTGAATGGTACATATATCGATATCTGCCGCTATATACATAAGGTGAATGGCACATGTATCGATATCTGCTTCTATATAGTTATATGGCGCAACAATTAAATGACGTTGCAAACGCGTGCAAAATGACGTGATTTCGTGACGTTTTTAGAGCACCTGTCGGATGAAAGTCGTTCTGACGTCAAATCCAGAAGACGGAAAGGTAAACAACGGCAGTCAAAAACACTAAAAATATATGCACTACGTCCAAACTCAAGATAAAGAAAGGATTCCTACGCAAACTCAGCCCATTGGTAGGTACATTAACCCCTATAATGCCTTTTTTAACTGAAAGAAAACGATTTCATTCTTCCTCTGTCCTCCGTTTGGAAGCTGTACACAACAACGCCCGTGATTAAAATAATCAACATTGCGTCAGATGCGCTCTATACATATTACGCCTGCATACTTTATTTGCACTCACCCCAATAAACCATTACAAACAACAATCGTTGACTGTTAAACAACAGGTGCTTTTTAATTTCAGGCTACAACACATGTCAAAAAGACGTACCTACTCCAGTGAGGCTGTGTTTGCAGCGGTGGAGTTTTCAAAAGACAATAAAAATGCATCCGTAAGGAAAGTGGCCCGTGATTTTGGTATACCTGAGACAACATAGCGCAATAAATTAAATGGAAAATTTAAAGTAAATCCATCATTGGGTAGGCCCCCCGTGTTTTCACATGACCATGAGAAAACATTGTCAGATCACTGTGCCTTTATGGCACAAATGGGCTATGGGTATACTAAATGGCAGGTGATAGATTTGGCTCTAGAAATGTCAAAAACATTAGGTGTACAAGAGTCATTCAAGAATGAAAAACCTTCCAAACACTGGTTCTATGGTTTTGTTTCACGTTTTCCCAATATGAAAATGATAAAACCCCAAAAACTTGAGCGAATCAGAGCCATAAGTGTGTCACCTACAACTATTCAGTCGTATTACTCTGAACTCCGTAACACTTTGGTTCAACATGATCTCTTTGATCAACCTTCACGCATATGGAATGTTGATGAATCAGGGATCACTTGTGATCACAACCCACTAAAAATGTTGGCCTCTCGCTACACCCGTGTGAATGCTGTTACCAATGGAAAATCTCCCACAACCACAGTCATTGCTTGTAGAAAAGCAATAGGTCATAGGTTACCCCCATATGTCATTTACAAAGGACAACGACTGTGTGAAGAGTTGGTTTCTGGTGGTCTCCCTGATACAAAATACACGGCAACTCAATCAGGATGGTCCAACAGCGAAACATTTCTTGACTTTTTTAAAAATCATTTTTTACGTTATGTTACCCCACCCGCAATAGTACTGTATGATGGACACCTGACCCATATGACATTGGACATTCTTTCCGAGGCCAGGGCTACAGGTATTCACATATTTGTACTACCTCCTCATAGCAGTCATATTTTGCAACCTCTAGATGTTGGAATCTTCAGTCCTTTTAAGAGAACATTTAGTTCTCTTTGTCACCAATATGTTAACAACAACATCAACAATGTCATCACTAGATACCAACTGCCAGAACTGATCGGTAAAAGCTACGATAAGGCCATGTCACCGTCAAACTTACAGGGAGCATTTAGGAAAGCGGGCATCTATCCCTTCAACCCTAAGAATGTTATTTCAAATCTACCAAAGAAAACTGAAAACACCAACCACCTGTCACGCAAGGCGAGACTAGACCATCAAAAGGTTAAGAAACTGTTGGTTGAAAAAGAAACGCAGGTAAACCTCCAAAAGCCAGAAGAGACTCCAACAAAAACGATGGATCAAAAAGAAAAGATACCATCAAGACGACTTTTCATCCCCAAGTGTGGAAAGGCCATAACAAGTGACACATGTTATAACCTTGTTAAAGAAAGAAATGATGTCAAAGAGAAGACAAAAACAACTCAGACAACAAAAGCAGTGTCAAACAAAAGGCCAAAGGAAAAGAAAGTCCAAGAAAATAAAGTCAGCAAAAGGCCATGTGTTGAAATGACAAGTCAGCAACCTGGACCAAGTGGAGTTCCAAACAAAAACAACAACAATGACGACGAAAGCCAGCTCACTGATGATGATGTTGACAACGAAGTTTGCTGCGTATGTAATCAGTGGACACCAGCAGCATTCAAGCTTAGAAAAAACATAAAATTCATTCAATGGGGCCAATGTGATCGATGTCAGGGATGGGTTCATTTAGAATTTTGTTGCACTATCAAAAAACTTCAAGCCGGACAGCCATTTATCTGTCCAACGTGTAATCTCACTGTCGTAACTAATAATTAACTCGTATACAACAAACTGAATGATTTATTGGCATTTCTAACATTTGCAAATTATATATATTTGAAAAAATACAGGGGTGATCTTGGATGCGAGGGATTAACACATTTTAAACTAATCTAGTAAAAATCAATTACATTTTTTTTTAATCTAATAAAAACAGTTTGTAAATTGGTGGGTGATATGTCAATCGCTAACCGTTTCCTCTCTATTAATTTCTGACAGGGCTTCATATTTCAATTTTTTGTGTGCATTGCTATACTTTAAAAATACATATAAACCACTGCGCACGAAAGTTTCAATGGGTATACCAATTAAATGTGTCGCACGTAATGGACAAGTACCTGTTTACACGCTACGTATCGCTGACGTCATATATGCGCCATATTACCGGACGTCTACACAACATATTGAGGTGAGGGGTTCTGCTATCGCTGGTTTGTTTACAAGTAAGTATGCGATTGTTTCGCAATATAAACCGTTGGAACTTTTAAAGGAATGTTTGTTTTACTTGTTTATTGTAATTTGGTTATAGCTTTAATAGTTTTGAGTATTTTACAGTACCGTGAAGTCTTAGGTGCGCCGTATTACCGGCCACAAGGCTACATAATATTATATCGATATCTGCCGCTAGATACTTATTTTGAATGGTACATATATCGATATCTGCCGCTATATACATAAGGTGATTGGCACATGTATGGATATCTGCTTCTATATAGTTATTGTGAATGGTACATATGTCGATATCTGCTGCTATATACATATTGTGAATGGTACATGTATCGATATCTGCGTCCAGACACTTATTGTGAATGATTAATGTATCGCTATCTGCCTCCATGCACTTGTAAATCGTTTATTCGTCGAAAAACTACTATGCTTACTATGTGCGCATTACAACTCGTGATGAGGCATAAAAAGGCTGATTTTGCAAATCTTAACGCTCTTATAACATCTTATGACTGGAGTATCCAAATACATGGATCTGTTCATGAAGCGTGTAAGACTTTTACAAATACGTTTATAGAGCTTGTTAAATTATGTATTCCATCAAACTTGTTACTATTAGGCCTAATGATAAACCGTGGTATGACTCGGAATTATGGCGCGTTTCAAGACAACGTGATCGTCAAAAACAGAAGGCTGTCCTTAGTAATACACCTGAGAACTGGAATTTATATAAATCACTGAGAAACAAAGTTAACCATTTAAAATAACATGCAAGTGAAAACTTCTGAATAGTGAACAAAGGCGTACGCTCTTTATTTCGACACGACCGTTTCACCCGTTAAGTGTTGATACAGAGCTGAACGATATCGATAATGAGCTTGTGTTTATAGCAGCGCAAAAATATATTAAAGATACCAGGCGTTTTCGATGAACCTCACTGTGTTCACATTTGATCCCTTACGAGACGTCTTTAACTGTCTGTCCTTTTTCTCCTCCTCCTTTCTCCTTACAAATATCTGTTAACTTCAGTAATGCATTTCCTGTACGTTTCGTTTAAATGTTTTATGATTGTAACAGCATACTATTTACTTTGTAAACAATATGTATAGGGACGGGCCGTAACTTATGTTGTAGAACTTGTGGCGCAAACCTTTTGTAAACGAATGTAAATGTTGCAATAAAATATGTTTAAGCCAAACCATGGCGCATTCCGGATATATGATTGCCCAGGGCCAATGGGTGATAAAAGCATCTTAAATATAAATTTAAATAGATGTTACCTTGATAATTGGTTGGTTGTTGTAAATATACGATGCACCTTTTTGCAACAAAACCATGCATTTCATATTCAAGGTCATTACATCGATTTCTGAAATAAAGCGAGAAGTACGTGATAATCTATACTGAGTCAAAAAAAGAAAGAGTGCACTCAAATTTTCATAATCAACCTGATTACGAATAATACATTGCTGGAAACTTTGCGTCGTCATACTAAAGTTATGTTTGAGAAGACGTTTGACCTATTTTGCAATTTTATTTTTGCTCTCTTTTGTCTGAGGAACTCAAACACTGTCAGTGAATGAACTTTTCAGACAAAGGTATCACAACTTGATTAATGCATACATTTTGTATATCCTAATTTATATTTTTGCTAAAATTACCATTACAACTTTTTGAATGTTTCTAAAAATATATGTGCACACTATCTTTTTTGACAGAGTATATATTACAACCCATTATTTTGCTCTTGAATTGTCAGTAAGTTGTTTACTGACTAGTTAGTCTATGTTTGGGGAAAATGACTGTAAAATACTAAGTTTAAGTGGTTGTTTTGACAGTTTTATTTGTTTAATTTTATATGAAGAATATACAGTTTAACACCATGGCTACCTTATCATCAAAACAGAAAACTGTAGGGATAACATGAGTGATATAAAACACATGTACATACATTATTTCCTAAAATGGAATTGAATTGGATTTTATAGTCGCACCAACACCTATGGTCATATGGCGACTTTCCTGCTTCCATTGGTGGAGGAAGACCCCGGGTGCCCCTTCGGGCAATTTTCTTGCACGGACGGGCACCTTGGTAGAACCACCGACGTTGCGCAAGCAAGCTGGATAGTATTTCCTAAAAGCTTTATTATCCCCAAAGGTGAAAACCAGAGATGAACGTCTTTTTATCTGTTTTTGTTCTTTCTTTTTTTTTGTCTTAAATAAGTATACAACTAAACAGAATGATTGAGTTGGCGAATATACATTTGATCTGTTTATGTCGATGAGAGAACCTTTTTTTAAAAGAAATAAATTGATGGTAAGCGTGGTAAGCAAGACAACACGGGTTATGACTCATAATAAACAACATATTTGTATATTTTCTACTGAGAGTGATGATTCCTATTATTTCTATATTTCCATCTATATCATGTTATACACAAAACAAAATTAAGCTACTAGTATCATGTAAAGTATCCATGTAGCGTTGGGAGTTTTGTTTAGTGAATTTTAATATTAATTGTATAGCTTAAATATTAATTGTATAGCAAATATGGCACATTTACAGTATACACTAAAACTATTGTCTAGACAAAAGAGGTCCTCAGAGCGAAGGGGCTCCAGTCCCCTTTCGTATACTAAATATGCGGTTCCTGTATTATATCGAGTATGTGGGAAATCAGAGATATGGTTGATTACACATCTGGTGAAATGCAAGTGTATTACGCACATACGTGTTTTATATCTAACATATTCTTGATCAGTTTACCAGTTGAGAACGCTGTCCCGGAGGAGTCAACGATTTTTGTCTTCCATAATTATATCGCCTCTCAATATTAGTTCGTATTAGTTGCGATGCATACCTACTGGCTACTAGTTCGGTACTGGAGCCAAACATAGCAATGCATACCTGCTGGCTACTAGTTCGGTGATGGAGCCACACATAGCTATGTATACCTACTGGCTACTAGTTCGGTACTGGAGCCACACATAGCGATGTATACCTATTGGCTACTAGTTCGGTACTGGAGCCACACATAGCGATGTATACCTACTGGCTACTAGTTCGGTACTGGAGCCACCCATAGCGATGTATACATACTGGCTACTAGTTCGGTACTGGAGCCACACATAGCGATGTATACCTACTGGCTACTAGTTCGGTACTGGAGCCACACATAGCGATGCATACCTACTGGCTACTAGTTCGGTACTGGAGCCACACATAGCGATGCATACCTAATGGCTACTAGTTCGGTATTGGAGCCACACATAGCGATGCATACCTACTGTCTACTATTTCGGTACTGGAGCCACACATAGCGATGCATACCTACTGGCTACTAGTTCGGTACTGGAGCCACACATATAGATGTATACCTACTGGCTACTATTTCGGTGCTGGAGCCACACATAACAATGCCATACCCAAGCAGTCTAGCACAATACTGAACTTAAAGATGATACACCCATCAAGGAATCATACCGCCATAGCTGCTCTGTTGAGCGAAATCAAGGAACACCTACAGGAAATGATGGGTGTTGGTGCTTTTTGAGTATCCAAGTGTCCGTGATCTTCAAACGCAGTGATTGTCCGACCGTCAGGCGTTTATGTCTAGGTTTACGGGAGTTAAAATAGCGCACAAGGAAAGACGCTTATGCTATTCCGTCGACGGAAGACACACTGAACCTTTTGGCAGTATTTTTTTTAAAACTAGTTCTCAGATCTGGCTATTGACAAGTAGAAATTTGAGAGCAGAACAATGAAAAGCTAGCATTCCAAGTTGGAATTGGACTGGGCTTCTATGAATGTATTGTGTGTCTTCTGGACTCTGCAACGCGCCAGCCACTTTTCAGCGCCTCATGTAGTGTAACATGGGCGACGACTTATTTATCGTGACAACACACGAGTCTTCTTAAGTTCAGACCTCGAAAGCCACATTGAAAATTAAAGCCACATTGAAAATTGCCATCCTTGAACGACCTACCCAGTATAGTAGTCGGATATCTTCTGTAATGGCGAAGTGCGTCACGATGTTCCTGCAGATTGGCAGGTTTATACCGTACAGGTATATTCATGTAGAATATAATGAAGTCTGAACCGAATGTTGTTTAACGGCTCATCAACACAGTATAGGTTATTTAAAGCCTCCCCAGAGAGAGAGGAAGGATACATAGGAATCCGGGAACCGTCCCCTACTCTTATTATCGAATAGATTCCTATGGTTCTTTAACGACTGATACACGGGACCGCCCGGTTTACGTCCCCATCCGACGGACGAGGCTAAGGGAAAGTGTCTTGCCCAAGAACACATCGATGAAACTCAGTGGCACCACGGAGGATTGAACCCGGGACCTCCGGTTACAAATCCGCCGCGCTACCGACTGCGCCACGCCAGCCCTCGATAATGAAGTCTGTGACAACACACTCATACGCAGTACATTTGTAGTTGGAGGGGAGGGTGAGGATGAATATGACAGTTTTAAATGGCATTATTTGTATTGCGAGTATTACTCAACAAAGGTCAATGAAGTTGTCTGTAAATGCAATTATATATGATTACAGTTACCCACAAGAATGAAACATATATAATCATAATAAATACTGTGTGTATTTCTGGACATTTAAGTACCAGCTATATATATATATTTTTATTCTTCTAATTTCATTTTGAAAATTAAGATTTATTTTGTTTAACTTTCTTTGACATTTTAACTTAAACACTGACCTTTGCAATTGACGTAGGACCTTAAGAGTGCTAACTGTTTTATTTTGTATAGTACACCGTTTAAAAATTACCTTTAGCCTTGTCATTTGACCGCTAGATGTCATTGACAAAATTGGCAACACTGTTTTTTTTTAATTTCTTATGGCCTAACTTTTAGAATGATATATAGTGCTTCCTTCCTGCAGGATTTTCCCACGGGAGTTATATATGGGACAATTGTATCTGGACTATATTCCGAGTTCTTGACTAACTCGAATGAGTGTATCCGGGTGGAACCGATGCACGGAGGCGTCACATACTAAACCGTGATATAATGCAAGGCTCTCATCTCCGTTTCATTGTAAGCGTGCTCCTGAACTTGTCAACATGAGGAATCTGATTTTGTTCGGATTGCTGTGTGTGATTCTGGCGGTATTCGTGTCGGCAACATGTAAGTTACTTCGATCTGAAAACTTTTACAATAAATTAAACAATTTTAGTTATTTATAAATAAAAGAGATTTTATCTATTTATTCGCTATATAGTGGTTGTTTTCTTAATTTAATATTTAAGTTTGTCAGGCAATTCCTTTTTTTAATTAATATTAAAATAAAATAAAACATTGTTTACATTTTTCCGCCATCCGTTTTTCGATTTGGTGTTTACGTGTAGCCGGTGTTATTTTGTATTTAAACTTGCTATGACATTGTTTTGAACGGCTTACAATATTGAACATCTCATTGTAAAAGCATACACTCTGGGCAATTAAGGAAAGTAACTATATCTTAAGCCTTCATTTAATAAAAATATAACTTCAATAATTGGTTTAATGTTTGATGTCCCCCAGCGGCCTTTTTTGTCACTGACCGTTCCAAGGCGGTAGACCTATTGTCAACCCTTTTGTGTTTGTGATGTCTTATTTGGTATTTTATTAATCTTTAAAGTTGTTCATTGCTTCTGTGTGTGTTCGTGTATGTGGTCGTCCTTGAATGCTACTTTTCCTATTCGAGTTTTATATCTGTATGTATGCTTTTTAAAAATTGAGTATTGTGAGTTTAATCTAAAAACTCTTTACACTTAGCTTAGAATATATTGTATTGGGTTTTGCTTGAAGAAAACGGTACAAACGTTTGAATATTATGAACTGAGAAACGTTAAACATTGGCCAAAATACTGATATCTGTTACTCACAACACACCTTGGCGTATGGCAACACAAATTCTATTTACCCAAGAAGAATTAAGAGTATATTAAACAGGTGCGTAAACACATTGCAAAGTCGTAATATTCATATTCACATGTCTTATGGTTCGCGTATGTGAACTTAATTATGTAAATTGTTTGGAGTTATTTTCTATGACGAATAGTAAACGCTTTGTTGCAAATTTGATGAAAAAATGTTGTACTTAAATTGAAATGAGTTGGATTACTTTTTTTAAAACTCTGTGAAAGTAAATTCAATTCTTGCATATCGGATAAGGTTATCCGTGTTTTACATGGGTAATGAATAACCTGATCTCACACATGGAGAAAGATAAAAGTCGCACGTTGATATCAACAATGACAATGTCAAATGGTAATGTGATTTATCTAGTACTTTCCGAGATTAGCCCTCCCAAATTCTTGGAAACGAAATAAATATATGACCATGTGCATTTTGGGAGGGTTTACCGGTATCTTTTGACAGGTTAGCCGGTATCTATTGAAATGTTGACGTTTGTGACGGTATATCAGTCGTTTAACGATCGCAAATCGTGTTTAACAGCTCCGCTAACGTGTCGCCATTTAACAAAATGTGTGACCATTAAAGGACTGATCTACAGTCGCAAAATTAAAATGTCACTACCCATAGTAAAGCACATAAATACGTAATGTCACTACCCATAATAGTAAAGCACATAAATACGTGATGTCACTATCCATAGTAAAGCACATAAAAACGTAATGTCACTACCCATAGTAAACATAAATACGTAAAGCATGAGTCCTCACATAAAACACATGGTTGCCAGTTCGGATACTGAATTAGAACGGCCATATTTGGCCAGTGACAAAAGGTCACGCGGGGTTTAAACTGGGTCCTAGGTTGACCAAAATAATAATCTTACCTGTACTAAAATTAATTCCATGTCAAAGTTTGAGGTTGAATATTATACTGTATAGTGTAATTATTCGAAAAATCCGCCCCTGTTTCCGAAATGTTCAAATGTACAAGACTATACTATTGAACATTCACCAACAAATAAAAGAAAGGAATCAAGTACTGAACATTTCCCTCTCTTTGCGCCATATGTCATAAACATGCGCACAGTAACAAAAAAGTAAAGAAAAGGCGAAAATATTACTTCTTATCGGGGAGATTTGAATGGTAAAGTAATGCTTACTTCTAATCGGGGAGATTTGAACGGTAAAGAAAAGCTTACATCTAATCGGGACAGTTTGAACGGTAAAGAAAAGCTTACATCTAATCGGGACAGTTTGAACGGTAAAGAAAAGTTTACATCTAATCGGGACAGTTTGAACGGTAAAGTAAAGCTTACATCTAATCGGGACAGTTTCAACGGTAAAGTAAAGCTTATATCTAATCGGGACAGTTTCAACGGTAAAGAAAAGCTTACATCTAATCGGGACAGTTTAAACGGTAAAGTAAAGCTTACTTCTAATCGGGACAGTTTGAACGGTAAAGAAAAGCTTACATCTAATCGGGACAGTTTGAACGATAAAGAAAAGCTTACATCTAATCGGGACAGTTTGAACGGTAAAGTAAAGCTTACATCTAATCGGGACAGTTTCAACGGTAAAGAAAAGCTTACATCTAATCGGGACAGTTTCAACGGTAAAGTAAAGCTTACTTCTAATCGGGACAGTTTCAACGGTAAAGTAAAGCTTACTTCTAATCGGGACAGTTTCAACGGTAAAGTAAAGCTTACTTCTAATCGGGACAGTTTGAACGGTAATGTAAAGCTTACTTTCTAAATCGGGACGATTATAACGGTAAAGAAAAGCTTACTTATAATAAGTACGATTTAAACGGTAAAGAAAAGCTTACTTCTAATCGGGACGATTGTGATAGTTTTCAAGCAACGCGATTCCCCCACCCTGTGTTACATGTATCAAATATCTTGGTTTCAGATACTGCTGACAAGGCGGACATCGAAGAGGTGATAAGAGAACTCCAACAGGTTTATAATGAAAACATCGACGACGGTGATATAGATGAAGCTCTAATGGTAATTAATTTTGCTAGTTTATATTAACACATTAATGAATACCTCGTGGATAATCTACAACAATCTCTGGTTTGTTTGCACATTCTATATCTAGAGCAGGGGCAAGAGCAGGGACAAGAGCAGGTGTTTTTCTTTTACAAAATATCCTAGTACGGCATACATTGTAGCGTTTATCTTAACCATATTTAAGAGAAACAGAGAAAAGTGGTGTATGATACAAACTATATAACATGTAATATAAAGAAAGCGTTCATGAGGAATTCCGATTTATGTCTAACCCCACTCTGGGTTGTATATTCTTTATGTATGTCCCCACTCTGTTTTGTATTTGTTTATGTTTAACCCACTCTGTTCTGTTTGACCGCACTTTGTTATGGTTGAAACCACTCTGTTATGTTTGACCCCCCACTGTTATATTTGACCCACTCTGTTTTGTATACTCTTCATGTTTTGACCCCACTCTGTTATGTTTGACCACACTCTGTTATGGTTTTCCCCGCTCTGTTATGTTTGATCCCACACTGTTATATTTGACTCCACTCTGTATGTTTGACACCCACTCTGTTTTGTATACTCTTTATGTTTTTAACTCACTCTGTTTTGTATACTTTTTTTTTACCTTACATTGTTTTGTAATACCTTCTAATGAGTTTAACACCTAAATGTACGTACATTTTTTATATCCTTAGAAACGTGACTCTTGTGAAGACATCTGCGAGGGCGATACAGACTGCATGAAAAACTGCGAGGATCAGGAATCGTCGTAAGTAAATTGCATATTTCGCATAGTAAAAGCTGTGTTGTGATTCCAAAGGGAAGGTGGTCTGTTCAATCCCCGTCCCGGTCACACCAACGACTTCATTAAAGTGGCGCTAGAGGTACACATTTGAATTCACCATATATGGTGAGTGGAATCGTAAATGAAAACCGTATTTTGACATTGGTGGGTAAGTCGGAATAGCAGGCATGCATATTGTGAGTTTCATTATTAATATAATAAGGAGTAATTTTTAAGATAATTCATTATGTTTAGACACCCTGACAAAAAAGCTTGGTGGAGAGCTCCAAGGTTTCCAAGGATTCCGTTGAGGATTCCGTTGAGAGTACCAAGAGTACCAGTAAGGATTCCAAGGATTCCGTTGAGAGTACCAAGAGTACCAGTAAGGATTCCAAGGATTCCGGTGAGAGTACCAAGAGTACCAATAAGGATTCCAAGGATTCCGGTGAGAGTACCAAGAGTACCAGTAAGGATTCCAAGGATTCCGTTGAGAGTACCAAGAGTACCAATAAGGATTTCAAGGATTCCGTGGAGTTGGGGAAAGAAGTAAACTGAACAAGACTGGGGAAAAAAGAAACAAACATGTGTTCCACTTCAGATGTGCTTGAGATATACGTTCATATATATAATTAGTACAGTTTATTGAAATTATAATAAACTTATATATTGTGCTTGACAGCTGCAAACACAATCGAATTCTACTGTTTCGGTATTTGTACTATGTAACAATAAACATCTCATATAACTTTACCTTTTGTTGTCTTGATAATTGTGTATACATTGTAACATTACATGTGTAGAATATTATCATGTATACATTGTTACTATATATGTGTAGAATACCATCGTGTATACATCGTAACATACCATGTGTAGAATACAATCGTGAATATATTGTAACATTACATGTTTAGAATACCATCGTGTATATATTGTAACATTACATGTGTAGAATACCATCGTATATACATTGTTACTATATATGTGTAGAATACCATCGTGTATATATTGTTACATTACATGTGTAGAATACCATCGTGTATATATTGTTATTATACATGTATAGAATACCATCGTGTATACATTGTAACATATCATGTGTAGAATACCATCGTGTATATATTGTTATTATACATGTATAGAATACCATCGTGTATACATTGTAACATTACATGTGTAGAATACCATCGTGTATACATTGTAACATTACATGTGTAAAATATCATCGTGTATGCATTGTATCATACCATGTGTAGAATACCATCGTGTATATATTGTAACATTACATGTGTAGAATACCATCGTGTATTATACAATTATGGACTTTTCAGCTGTTATACATGATGTGATATGCACCAAAAAAATCATTATTGACCGAGGCGATAGCCGAGGTCAATAATGATTTTTTGGTACATATCAACATCATGTATAACAGCTGAAAAGTCCATAACTGTTTTATTATATAACCCTCAATTTACAATTATATAAAACAGGTCAATATCAAAAAAACAATTATATAAAACAGGTCAATATCAAAAAAACAGGTCAATATCAAAAAAACAGGTCAATATCGCTAGATATTTTTTCTAAAAAATTACTTTTTAGCCAATGAAAACGCGTCTATTTATAGGTTATATAATACATATTGTTATTATACATGTATAGAATACCATCGTGTATACATTGTAACATACCATGTGTAGTATACCATCGTGTATATATTGTTATTATACATGTATAGAATACCATCGTGTATACATTGTAACATTACATGTGTAGAATACCATCGTGTATACATTGTAACATTACATGTGTAAAATACCATCGTGTATGCATTGTATCATACCATGTGTAGAATACCATCGTGTATATATTGTAACATTACATGTGTAGAATACCATCGTGTATGCATTGTTACATAACATGTGTAGAATACCATCGTGTATATATTGTTACTATACACGTGTAGAATACAATCGTGTATACATTGTAACGTTACATGTGTAGATTACCATCGTGTATACATTGTAACATTACATGTATAAAATACCATCGTGTATGCATTGTATCATACCATGTGTAGAATACCATCGTGTATATATTGTAACATTACATGTGTAGAATACCATCGTGTATGCATTGTTACATTACATGTGTAGAATACCATCGTGTATATATTGTTACTATACACGTATAGAATACCATCGTGTGTACATTGTAACATTACATGTGTAGAATACCATCGTGTATATATTGTTACTATACACGTATAAATACCATCGTGTATATATTGTAACATTACATGTATAGAAAACCATCGTGTATATATTGTTACTATACATGTATAGAATACCATCGTGTATATATTGTAAAATTACATGTGTAGAATACCATCGTGTATACATTGTAACATTACATGTATAGAATACCATCGTGTATATATTGTAACATTACATGTATAGAAACCCATCGTGTATATATTGTTACTATACATATATAGAATACCATCGTGTATATCTTGTTACTGTACATGTATAGAATACTATCGTGAATTCATTGTAACATTACATGTGTAGAATACCATCGTGTATACATTGTAACATTACATGTGTAGAAAACCATCGTGTATATATTGTAACATTACATGTATATAATACCATCGTGTATATATTGTTACTATACATGTATAGAATACCATCGTGTATTCATTGTAACTCTACATGTGTAGAATACCATCGTGTATCGCTGTAGCATTACATGTGTAGAATACCATCGTGTATACATTGTAACATTACATGTGTAGAAAACCATCGTGTATGTATTGTAACATTACATGTAAAGAACACCATCGTGTATATATTGTTACTATACATGTATAGAATATCATTGTGTATACATTGTAACTCTACATGTGTAGAATACCATCGTGTATACATTGTTACACTTACATGTGTAGAATTCCATCGTGTATACATTGTAACATTACATGTGTAGAATACCATCGTGTATATATTGTAACATTACATGTGTAGAATACAATCGTGAATATATTTGTTACTATACATGTATAGAATAATATCGTGAATTTCTTTGTAACATTAACATGTGTAGACATATAATTGTGTATATACATTGTAAACTTTACTGTGTAGAATACCATCGTGTATATATTGTAACAATTACATGTGTAGAATACCATCGTGTATATACTTGTAACATACCTTGTGTTAGAATACCATCGTGTATATATTGTTGCTATACAATGTATAGATACTATCGTGTATACATTGTAACATTACATGTGTAGAATACCATCGTGTCTACTGTGTATACATTACATGGAAGAACATCAAGACGTGTCTACTGTGTAACATTACTATGTAGAATACCATCGTGGTATATATTGTAACTTTACTGTGTAGAATACCATCGTGTAAACATTGTAAGTCTAAATGTGGTAGAAACATTCTAACTAATATATGTTGTATAATATCATCGTGTATAGTTTGTAACATTACATGTGTAGAAGACCATCGTGTATACATTGTAACATTACATGTGTAGATTACCATCGTTGTGTACATTTGTAACATTACATTTGTAGAATACATCATGTGTTTTACATTGTAACAATACATGTGTAGAATACCATCGTGTATACATTGTAACATACAGGTGTAGAATGCCATGCGTATACATTGTTACTAGTATATGTGTAGATAACCATCGTGTACAGCTTGTAACATTACATGTGTAGAATAGCATCTTGTTATATTGTAACATTACATGTGTAGAATACCATCTTGTATATCTTGTAACTTTACAGTGTAGAATACCCATCGAGTGTTAGCAATTGTAAGTCTAAATGTGTAGAATACATTTCTAACTATATATGTGTTTAGAATATCAAATGTGTATACGTCCAGCAACACCTCCTTCGGTAATTTCCATTTTATTATTCAGTGTCAACCTAATACCCTTAGTCCAGTATAAGCCATGCATACACATCTAGGGAAAATCTACCATTGTCTTAAAATGTCATTATTTTATAGCACGTTTTGCACCTAACTTAACAATGTTTTTATTGATATAATTTGTTGCTGTAATTGTTCTCAAATGAAGGAGTCAATGAAAAACAACACGTTTTGCGGAAAATACGTGAGCATGAATTTTACTCGCCAGTAAGTGTTGCTATGCACTTTGACATGCGGTTGATGGTATAAAACATATAATCAGTGAAATAAGTACAAAATGACTATGCAGAGACGTAAGAATGAGCGCGCTAGTATGCGGAAAGACCAGTTGTACTAAAATGGAGTTCTGTGAACGTTTGTAGTGTTGTGTGTGTGTGTGTGTGTTGTGTGTGTGTGTGTGCGGGGTGGTCGGGGGCGGCGGTGGTACGGTATAGAATTTCCTACTGAAAATGTTAAGATGTAAAAAAAAAGTAGTTTGAACGCCGGAAGGTCAACGTCAATACGAAGTTCACTATAAGGGCAACCGCATGCTTGCGTGTTTGAATAGTTCCAGATAGGACGCTAGTGCCATCGATTGTTAACCTTCACTTTCAGATGATCATGGAGGAAAATATGCCCCTCCTTTTTTTTTAATAAATAATAAAGGGGACGCCCACATATATGGGAAACATAATAGATCGGACAGTCCAGAGACGTAATAAACCATTTATTTCTTTATATCTTCTGTCTAAACTTATTAAGCTGTGGTTCTTTTTGAAAATAGATTCAAATACACGAGACACGCCCGTATTACGTACCCTTTCCAATGGACGAGGCTAGTTGGAAGTAGTGTCTTGCCAAGGACCGCACGTCACGAGATGTGGGCGCCGATTGAGGCTTTCACATGGGTCCTCCGGGGTGTTCACGTCCGCTGGGGTCACACCGAGATAAAATCGAAAAATGGGATTGTAATTGACATATTGTCAGTACCGTGATTGTGGCAATATGTCCCGATTACGTTGCTATGTTCACTTATTAATAGCCCCGTGTATACATCTAATTGCATTTAATATCACTTTTTAATAGCGCTAAAATAGTGTGGACGTTGGCTTGTACCTGCTGAATTGAGAGTGTAATCATAGACATATGTACAGAATGGTCACTGGCGTAGTCAGCTATTTAACATAAGTACTTTCAGTGCACTTGAATTCTTGCCCCCGTTTGTTGACCGTGGTAGAA
>JAWPHD010021946.1:0-26656 GCA_037043455.1 Cyrtodaria siliqua
CTCAGATTTTCACTTTTACCTACAAGTACATATCTAACCGTGTTTGGCAGGATAGGGATTGGAAAAACTACTTTTTTGTGCATGTCATGTTATAATTGAAACCGATTTTGCCTTGCACCATCCACAGATCGATCTAGATATTATCAATTGGATGGTAAACATATTTAAGATTGCTTTATGACGTTATCATTCTAAATTGTATAAGTAGTAAATCCCTTTTTTTGGTAATTAATTTATGAATCGGATCGTAGGTCGAAATAACATTAAAAGTAAATTTGGAGATTTGTTGTATTGCTTTGTAAACAAAAGATCCTCTCTGAGTGCAGGCGCTGACCACGTGATGTCTGACCCAGTGTGATCACGTGATGTCTGTATCACGTTAACACAAAGGATGAACCAATAACTACAAGGATTGCGGTTTACCCACACAAACACAATTATCTACAATAATTATCTTATATTTAATTAAATAATTCAGTGCTATGGTTTTAAAAATGTTAATTATACTCAATCTTTACACTTTTTTTCGAAATATTTTTATAAAATCATTCAATATATTTCTAATTTATAGTACAATGTCGTACTCAAAATAATTAGTACAATGTCGTACTCAAGACAATAGAACCGTTGCTTTCGGTTATATCCGCCGAAATATCTCGATGTCGGATACAATCAACCGGTGGAAATTTGAGTATGCTTCTTTTCTGACAGAGTTCATTTGTCGCCTAAACGAACTGAGCATATAGAGACACAAACACAAACTTGATAGTTTAGTCTTTAACGATACATTCTAAAAAAAGATTTGGCAACATATATGGTGCAGTTCTTGAGAAGAAGACGTTTTAAAATCTTGGCTAGTTTTAATAGCGGCGGACGAATGACCTTATATTTCTTCTGTAAGGTACGCAAGCAAACAGAAGCATTCCTATACAATTTAAGAACAAATAGACTAACGGTTTGAGAGACAGTATTGCTAACGCTCAAGCCCACGCCATCGCCCACGCCATCGCCCACACCTTCGGAGAACATCCCTGCTGGCCTTTGGCTAGTAGAGCTAACAACTACCTGAGGCTCGTTCAAGACCTAACCATTGGATTTCCTTTACAAGCAGCAAATTTTGTTAAGCTATTGTGTATAGATCAGGCGTATAGCTTATGTTGTTTACGTGTAAGACGTTATCAAATATACATACATAATTAAACCACATGCTCGCCTACTACTAAAATATGTATACTAATAATAATATGACTGTGGCGGTGGCGCAGGGGCTGAGCATCTGCCTCTCATGTAGGAGGTCTTGGGTTCAACCCTACCCCCTGCATATAATTCATAACCATGGTACTTGTAGCTCTCTCGCTTGACCTATACCATATTAAGGGTAATGAGAGGACTGGTCGGCCTGGACTGGCATTCGCCAACCAATATTCAAACTATTCTTAGACTTGAGCTCAAGTACTCAAATTTCGTTCACAAATATTACCATGACCTTCTAAAATAAACAATCGTATGAAGTTGCCTTTTTAGTATGTATCATATTTATACATAGCAGCTTGTTACGAACGTTTATACTTCAAACTTATAGAAATATTTGTGATTAAAAGTTGCATATTTGGGCTTAAGTCCAAGAATAGCCTCAAGGGGATTTCATCCTCCTAATTAAGCACCTACCATTTCGATTACAGGACATCTTCTTGCGTACACCGAGTTAACCCCCTTCAAGAGTGGTCTGTGAATTCAAGGCCGGGAGTCGGTATAATTTGACAGGACGGTGTATCCTTTTATGTGTCTACGGCGCAGTTTACCAGTGTGGCACTACTTTTCCCACCGCGTGACTGCACGGGGAAATGTGGTAAATCTGAATTGTATAGCTGCACAACTATTGCCAGATAACTGATAAATACATTTACCTGTGGATTAATTTACCTGTTCAAAGTTTTCTACGTCATCAAATAAAATCTTGTTCTCGCTTTTCACAGATACTGCAATGTGTGAATAGTAAATATCTATTGTTGTGTATTGATTTCTATTTAAATAAGCATAAACATGTCCATGAAACAAAACTTTAACATTAATGATCTGATTGACAACCTTTTTTTCAAATCCTTTCCATGTATTATATGACATAGTATACGTTACATTTCCTGAATAAATATTGTTTAAAGGAACACATGACACTTTTGATTAATTTTTTTTAAAAACTCGCAGCGTCGCGTAAGTTTACTACATAACTTATATATAATCCTTATTTATTTAATACTTGTTTGAATAGTGCAAAGCCAAAGTATGTGTGTGTATTACTAATTGATTAAATTGACTAAATGACATAGTTAAACATATGGTTGAATGACGATACAATATAAAGACTTCAAATTTAATTTCCACGTATCTGAATACATGCAGGTTTAAAGTCAAACTGATACTTGATTAATAAACCGAGGTGCTAATTTTATTGCTTGATGTATACAATGGACTACATTATTGCTGTGCGTCATTTTAAACTCTATTCCTTACCATAATCAACATATTTTTGTTGTAACGTATACGAAACAATCATTACTATATCCACATGTATATATACACCAGGGCCCGTATTCATAAAGCAACTTTAGTGGAAAATATTGATTAAGTCAGAATTTAAGATTTTTACATATTTTTAAATATCCTTATTAACCCCTCCGGAACACTAAACACCATCTATTTTAAGATAAATATTTAACTGCAGGTTTTATTTATCCCTAACCTTATTTTCCATATTAGAAAAACGACTTAAATCTATAGAAAAAAGTGTTTAAAAAATTGATAAAATTTGACTTAAGATATTGCTAAGAAGCTTTATGAATACGGACCCAGACCTTGAAGAATGTTAAGCTCAATAGGAATGATTTATTTCGAATATTTGCTTATGTTTCACGTCCATTTATACCAATCTCTACGATTGAATATCATTTAAAGTAGTTATGGGTGCGAAGGTAGTGCTTGATAGTCCACATATTCCTCACAGATATATAGGCATATTTAAATCGTGTGGGCATCATTTGTTGGTTGACCCCTTTTCTGGTATACTTCTGGTACAAGCATGCATCTGATTCAAAATGGTTCCTATATTAACCACAGCACCCAAATGCAATGACACCGTATGTCCGCACTGTACAACCATCTAAGTCAAATGTGCAAAATAAAATAGTCGACAATATATACTGAAAGGAAAAAGAAACGCATAATGGGTATTTCCGCTATATATTGTAGTTTAATAATATGCTACTGTTAATTGAATGGTACAGGGAGACATTAGGCCTGTCCTGGTTTAAACAGCACCGAACACACCAATGGTTACCCCTTTAAAGTTTCATTATCGACAGAATGCGCATTTGGCTCAAGCAGGTGAGCAAAGTTAGGCTTTAAGCGTTGCAATCTCTTAACATTAAACACAATACTGAAATGGCTTGACTTTTTCAAACGCAGATTTGTTTTTATATTGCTATGCAAGAGATTCATTTTGGGACTTTCACCAGATACCCAGGCAGATGTTATTGAAGCGTTTAATGACCCCTCTCGGTATCTGGATGACATACTGAACATTGACAACCCTTTCTTTTCTAATATGGTTAATAATATATACCCTAAAGAATTTCAACTTAACAAAGCTAATATTTCCGATATTTACGCTTTTTTTCTCGATTTACATCTCTCCATTGAAAATGGTGAAATAATTAGCAATTATATGCCAAGAGAGATGATTTTAATTTTGATATTGTTAATTATTCCCATTTAGATTGCGATGTTCCCCGAGCAACTTCTTATGGGGTCTATGTGGTGTCTCAACTTATTCGTTTTTCTAGAGGTTGTACTCGAGTTGAGGACTTTAATATTCGTAATCTTTGTATAACTAAAACGCTACTCCTTCAGGGCTACCGTTGCCATAAACTTCGTAAAATCTTTGCAAAATGTTATTATCGTAACCCTAATCTTCTTTCCAAATATAAAAGTAATTTAAGAACTCTTCTGCGACAAGGACTATCACAGCCTTACTTCTATGGTAACGTGATTTACAAACTTCGTAAGATCCTTGGTCAAGATTACTTTCATACTATCTTTGTTAAACTTGTTAAAAGGTTTATCAAAAGAGGTTATGACCCTATCATTTTGCAACGCACTGCATGCTTGGTGGTGGACCCATTTACATTTCGCCAATATGCTTTCCTCTTTAATTATGCGATGACCGGATTCGTTGTGGACCCTATGATGACGTCTACGTAAAGCCCAAAATGACGGTAACGTTTGAAGTTTGTCTACAATCTTGTCTTATCGCGCCCTCAATGGTTTGTTCTTTTGTTGCTCTGGCTTCTGCTAGGCTATTGTTTTTGTTTGTATTTATATAATATTTTCTTTTCTTTTGTTGTTTATTTTTCTTATTCTTTTTCTTTTTTTCTTTTCAAATTGTTTAAAACAAAAACACTTCTCTTATATATGAATCCATAACATGTATCAACTCAGTTTATGCATACTAATATATTGTCAATTACCGGTATATCATATGCATGAAATTCTGTATTTATTGATATTTGTGAACTCATGGGCAGAATGCCTACTGTTTGAAATAAAAGTTGTATATTAAACAGTTATTTTCTAAAAAAGAAAAAATATATATACACGAGCATCTTTGTGTTTTACTTATATTGCCTAACAATGCTGCCTTGTTGGTTAGAGAATACTTCATGGCGGGGATTTCTTTATTTACACTGTCCCGTTTTATTGGGATGCAGTAGGATAAATGTGAGGTATGGTGCACCCTAGAACCTGGTTTAAACCCCCAGAGGCCTTTTTTGCCATTGACCGTTCCAAGGCGTTAGCCCTATTGTCAACCCTTTTGTGTTTGTGATGTCTTATTTGGCCTTTTATTCATATTTAAAGTTGTTCTTTGTTTCTGTGTGTGTTTGTGGTTGACTGTCGTCCTAGAATGCTACTTTTCCTGTTCGATTTTTGTATCTATATTCAACATCTATAAATGTCGTATAACAAAGTATATTGATTAAAAGGTTAACTACATGACAGAGTTGTCTTTTCTGTAATTAGTTGTAGCCCATTTTTGTACAAAATACGTTGAGATATATCTGGAATATTACGTGGAATTAGGTGTGTATAATAGTGTAGTCTAGGCAATTTTTAGATTATGCGTTTCTTTTTCCTTTCAGTATACAATATAAGTGGCGAACACAGCGTTACCGGAAGACAATACGGTCTCCTGGTTAGTTAGCTTTAGTCGATTGTATGTGTACACCTTCCATTTATCTGGACACCCTAGCATGATAACATTTAGGATTAAACTGGTATTTAAAATGAATACATATACACAACAGAATAAACATGTTTTATTATTGAATTTGTGGTAAAATTAAAATAGCTGATATATATATAACATGCAACAATGTATGCAGAGGTGTGTTATTCATTAATTACAGACTCAATTACTAAATTAATAATTAGTATAATATTTATTTTCTCGCACACTGCTTTTCAGCTAACAACTTAACAGCTAGTTTGTATCAAAGTTTTAAAACATATGCAAGTTTGTGCTTTCTTTGGTAGAGTTAAATTCCTCGCTCTTTACATTCCAAACAACTTAATAATACAATTTGTTCTACTTACTAGGAGGGAATACAGGATCAGCCGTATGTAATCCGAGCCTTTTCTGACCCTAAAAGCCTTCTTTTTTTCTTCTTCTTTTTTTGTGGCTTATTACGGACACGCCAGATGAAATATCAATATTGTAAACAGGGCTGGTAAGGTCAGAAAAGGCTTTACCGTATGAAGCAGTATAGAAAAGTCAAAAGCGCGACCCTATAAAATAAATGCCTATTAAGTTTTACACACAGTTTTCAAACATTCCAGACTGTAGCTATACTATATATATCTCGGTTAAATTGTGTAAAAGTTCACACATATAAGTATACACAAAACAATTTCATGCTTAAAATTGAACATTGTCCGAGAAATACACTACAGCGAAGAAAAGGGTTAAAAGTATACCACCCAAACGCAATGACACCGTATGCCCGCACTGTACTTCAAATAAAGAGCAAATTAATCATACAATAAAAAAGAAAAAAAAAAAAAAAAAAAAAACTTATAGCGTTGAAGACAGGGTCACCGACTTGGAACGGTCAGTAGGCAATATGGCCTACTGGTTAGCCATCGCATGTATGAGATCCCGGTCGTATCATACCAATATTTTATAAAAATATTACTAGTTTGACGCTCAGCATATAAAGAGTACTCTTAAACATGTGTATATAGTCGGGTTTTAGAAGGTGGACAGTATACGATTAAATCATTTATAAGTTATATGAACCGGCATAGGAAAACCAAGTGGAAATAATGCCGTTTTTTTCATCCAGAGTGTTGGTAATGACCCAAGGTCAAGGACACGACCCAATGTTTACAAATAAAATACAAATCAGGAGAAACCTAGCTGTTTATTACAAGCAACGTGATAGTTAAAGCTGCATGTCAGTTAGAAAAGTTGAAGCTACGTGTTCAATGATGCCAATTTATGTCTGTCATTGACATGTGCAATATATGTAGCTAAGCGGAACATATTCAATAAAACAGTCTGCTACTTGTATCTCTTGTTTGTGTTTGTTGCTTCCAAGGGATCACCTTTTCAGTATTTATTATCATGCGGAAGCACAGTCGAGCATCCTTCACCGATCTTGAATATGAGACGAGCCAGTAAATTAACACTATATACACTGCTTTATTCAAGGTTATTAATATTATTTCATATGATGCTTTAATTTTCTTATTAATTATTGTTTTGTGTTAGCAGTATTATTGCCATTTATGTCAACATTTTTGATTAAGCAACAAAAAAAATTAATTTTGCTTATTATATCTCCGTTTTCAATAGAGAAATATAAATCCGGCGAAGAAGAGACAGTATTAGAAATATAAGCTTTGTTGCGTTGAAGTTCTTTAGGATAGATAGTATTGACCACAGTAGAAAACAGGGTTGTCAATATTTAATAAATCATTCGGATACCGAGAGGTGTGATTAAAGGCTTTGATGACATCCGTCTGTGTATCTCGTGAAAGACTCAACATGAAATTTCTTTCATAGCAATATAAAGGCTCGTCTCCAACAATACCAACAATATGTATATAACGGTAGTTCTATACATGACGAAATTCGTTCTATTATCATTTAAAATAGTACTGTATATACGGTGAAATAGCATATAGTTTATTTTTAAATTGTTCCGCAAAACGTTGGGAAGGGGCATTTTTACCCGTCATCGCATTTCCCTCGGAGGTCCCAATTATTTCTTCTAAAAGTGCAAGTAAGCATAAAAATAATCAAGCAGATATACCAAATCACTGCTAAAATGACGGGGACAAATGTAATATTCACCTTATATACCAAATCTCTTCTACAATAACGCTCACAAAGTTAATACTCACCTTATATACCAAAATCACTCCAACAATAACGGCGACAAATGTAATACTCACCTTAAATACCAAAATCACTACTACAATGACGGCGACAAATGTAATACTCACCTTAAATACCAAAATCACTGCTACAATGACGGGGACAAATGCAATACTCACCTTATATACCAAATCACTGTAACAATGACGGGGACAAATGTAATACTCGCCTTATATACCAAATCACTGTTACAATGATGGGGACAAATGTAATACTCACCTTAAATACCAAAATCACTGCTACAATGACGAGGACAAAGGTAATACTAACCTTATATACCAAATCACTGCTACAATGATGGGGGAAAATGTTATACTCAACTTATATACAAAATCACTGACAATCACACCGGTACAATGACGGGCACAAATGTAATACTCACAGTATATACAAAATCACTGCTACAATGAAGGGGAAATTGTAATACTCACCTTATATACCAAATCACTGCTAAAATGACGGGGACAAATGTAATATTCACCTTATATACCAAATCACTATACAATGACGGGACAAATGTAATATACACCGTATATACTAAATCACTGCTACAATGACGGGGACAAATGTTAAATTCACCTTATATTCCAAATCACTGCTACAATGATGAGGACAAATCTAATACTAACCTTATATACCAAATCACTTCTACAATGACGCTCACAAAGGTATTACTCACCTTATATACCAAAATCACTCCAACAATGACGGCGACAAATGTAATACTCACCTTATATACCAAAATCACTGCTACTATGACGGGGACAAGTGTAATCTTCACCTAATATACCAAATCACTGCTACAATGACGGGGGTAAATGTAATACTCGCCTTATAAACCAAATCACTGCTACAATGACGGGGACAAATGTAATACTCACCGTATATACCAAACCACTGCTACAATGACGGGGACAATTGTAATACTCGCCTTATAAACCAAACCACTGCTACTATGACGGGGACAAGTGTAATCTTCACCTAATATACCAAATCACTGCTACAATGACGGGGGTAAATGTAATACTCACCTTATATATCAAATTACTGCTACAATGACTGGGACAAATGTAATACTCACCGTATATACCAAATCACTGCTACAATGACGGGGACAAATGTAATACTCGCCTTATAAACCAAATCACTGCTACAATGACGGGGACAAATGTAATACTCACCTTATATACCAAACCACTGCTACAATGACGGGGACAATTGTAATACTCACCTTGTATACCAAATCACCGCTACAATGACGGAGACATGTGTAATACTCGCCTTCTATACCAAATCACCGCTACAATGACGGAGACAACTATAATACTTACCTTATATACCACATCACCGTTACAATGACGGGGACAAGTGTAATACTCATCTTATATACCCAATCCCGCTACAATGACGGGAACAAATGTAATAATCACCTTATATACTAAATCACTATTACAATGATGTGGACAAATGAAGTACTCACCTTAAATAATAAATCACCGCTACAACGATGGGGACAAATGTAATACTCACCTTATAAACCAAATCACTGCTACAATGACTGTGACAAAATGTATCATTCTCCTCATATGCTAAATCACTGCTACAATGAAGGGAACAAATGTAAAGCTTAAATGTAATACTCACCTTATAAACCAAATCACTGCTACAATAAACTGGGACAAATGTATCATTCCTTATATACTAAAACACTGCGACAATGAAGGGAACAAATGTAGTGCTTCAATGTAATATTCACCGTATATACCAAATCGCCTTTACAAAGATGGGGACAAATGTAATACTCATCTTATATACCAAAAGCACTGCTACAATGATGTGGACATATGTAATACTCACCTTAACTCACCTTATATACCAAATGACCGCTACAATAACGGGGACAAATGTAATACTCACATTATGTACAAAATCACTGCTACAATGACTGGGACAAATATATCATCCTCCTTATATACTAACACACTGCTACGATGAAGGGAACAAATGCATTACTTAAATGTAATAATCACCGTATAAAGTAAATCGCTTCTACAAGGATGGGGACAAATGTAATACTCATCTTATATACCAAAATCAATCCTACAATGACGGGGACAAATGTAACCCTCACCTTATATACCAAATCACCGCTACAATGACGGGGACAACTGTAATACTCAAATCACCGTTACAATAACGGGCACAAGTGTAATACTCACCTGATGTACCAAATCACCGCTACAATGATGGGAAAAAATGTAATACTCGCCTTATATACAAAATCACCGCTACAATGACGGGGAAAAATGTAATACTCACCTTGTATACTAAATCACCGCTACAAAGAAGGGGACAAAACTAATACTCATTTTATGTACCAAATCACTGCTACAATGACGGGGACAAATGTAATATTCAACTTATATACTAAATCACTTCTACAATGATGGGGACAAATGTAATATTCACATTATATACCAAATCACCACTACAATGACGGGAGCAAATGTAATACTTACCTTTTATAATAAATCACCGCTATAATGACGGGAACAAATGTAATACTCTCCTTATATACCAAATCATCGTTACAGTGATGGGGACAAATGTATTACTCACCTTATATACCAAATCACTGCTACAAAGACGGGGACAAGTATAATACTCACCTTATATACCAAATCAACGCTACAATGACGTGGACAAGTGTAATACTCACTTTATATACCAAATTACTGCTACAAAGACGGCGACAAATGTAATACTCACCTTATATACCAAATCACTGCTACAATGACTGGGACACATGTAATACTCACCTTATATACCAAATTACTGCTACAATGACGGCGACAAATGTAATACTCACCTTATATACCAAATCACTGCTACAATGACGGGAGCAAATGTAATACTTACCTTTTATAATAAATCACCGCTATAATGACGAGAACAAATGTAATACTCTCCTTATATACCAAAGCATCGTTACAGTGATGGGGACAAATGTATTACTCACCTTATATACCAAATCACTGCTACAATGACTGGGACACATGTAATACTCACCTTATATACCAAATCACTGCTACAATGACGGGGACAAATGTAATATTCACCTTCTATGCCAAATCGCAGATACAATGACGGGGACACATGTAATACTCACCTTATATACCAAATTACTGCTATAATGACGGTGACAAATGTAATACTCACCTTATATACCAAATCACTGCTACAATGACGGTGAAAAATGTAATACTCACCTTATATTCCAAATCACTGCTACAATGACGGGGACAAATGTAATACTCGCCTTCTGTTTCATATCACTGCTACAATGACGGGGACAAATGTAATACTCGCCTTCTATACCAAATCACTGCTACAATGACGGGCACAAAGGTAATACTCACCTTATATACCAAAATCACTGCTACAATGACGGGGACAAATGTAAAATTCACCTTATATTTCAAATCACTGCTACAATGACGGGGACAAAGGTAATACTCACCTTATATATCAAAAGCACTGCTACAATGACGGGGACAAATGTAATATTCACCTTATATGCCAAATCGCTGATACAATGACGGGTATAAATGTAATATACACCTTATATACTAAATCACTGCTACAATGACGGGGACAAATGTAGTACACACTTTATATACCAAAATCACTGCTACAATGACGGGGAAAATTGAAATATTCACCTTATATGCCAAATCGCTGATACAATGACGGGGACAAATGTAATATACACCTTATATACTAACTCACTGCCACACTGACGGGGACAAATTTAATATTCACCTTATATACCAAATTACTGCTACAATGACGGGGAGAAGTGTAATATATACCTTATATACTAAATTACTGCTACAACGATGGGGACAAATGTATTACTCACCTTATGTACCAAATCACTGCTACAATGACGTGGACAAATGAATATACACCTTATATACTAAACCACTGCCACACTGACGGGGACAAATGTAATACTCATCTTATATACTAAATCACTGCTACAATGACGGGGACACAAGTTCAACGTTCAGTTCACATGTTTAAAGTTTACAGTTGACAACTTCATCGCATATATATTCAGATGTGTATTGAAGTTAAAAACGTATACAAAATATGGTGCTTTATACTCCTGTATAAATGATTCCCCTAAATTTATTTTAATGTTTTCATTTCAAGTTTTCATTTCAAATCATATTTTATATTTTCAGACGGACTGTTGGTAGCATTATATGGTTTATTTTGATTATAAGCTATCAATTCCAAACCTGATTTCATCTACTCTGCTTGTCCAGGTTTCTCTCCCTCCTCCTCTTCCGTCGCATCCTCATACTGTATGAAGCCTATCTCTCCCTCCTCATCTTCCGTCGCATCCTCTACACCTTAATAGAATGACTTTAAAATACCAGTTTTCCAAATTGTGAGACCTAAATAGTATGACTTTAAAGATACGAGTTTTCTTACATATGAAAAGATATATCGACATCAATACAAACAAATAACAAGGGACATTACTTCATATCATATTTATCTCCATATCTGCGGTTTATAAAATGAACTTCTTTGCACGAAGACATCATTTGACATTGTTTATTGAAGTTAAGTTAGATTTTAAATCCTGCCTTTTTCATCACATATTATACGTACAACGTCTCCTTGATCGAGGGGTTAAGGACGTTGCGTTGTAAACCTTCTCTCCTCTAACCGCTGCGAGTTCGAATCTCACTGGGAGCTCGACTTGTAAGTGAGAAAGTGTCGATTCTTACGGATAGTGGAGGTGTACAATACTGGTTCTACCCAAGAAAAGTGGGTGGTCTGCCTCCACCACTAAAAATCGACCGTCATATATTACCTAACATGTGTTGAAAACGATGTCAAAAAAACAAAAAACATATTATACGTTATTGTATTTGTATAGTGAAATATTACTTGAAAAGAGTTGTAAAGGACGACAGTCTAACTTGCCAGATTTTCCAATAAAAATTCAACAACCCTTTTTCTATTGTTTACTCGATTGATTTCGTAGAATCAGTGCTATTTCTATAGCTTCGTACCATCATTTGCATTTTGCGTGGATGATTATTTGGCGCGAAATAGGTAACGTATGACGTTGACGTCGATGAGACCAATAAAAACGTCAATCGACTTTCTAAATATGTTTTACCAACCCGCCAAATAACGGCAAAATTACACTACAGAATCCGGCGTTTATCCAAACCCTATCCAGGTGTTCTGATCATATAATAATGTATATGTGCAGAAACTTAATCCAAAACATTACAAGTATAGTAAGAAATAACACATACAGAACAAGCAGAACATATCAATTTTCAGCAGAAAGGAAATGCTAAGGCAAAAAAAAAGATGAAGCTAAGATAATTTAGATTCAAACAAAAACATAGTAAAAACATTTGGGATACACAGGACGGAGGGGCACCGAGCGCATGCAGCACACTTCAAAATAAAGCACTTTATACTGTGTCTATCGAATTCGGATTTTCAAAATATGTAAGTTAAATCACGGGTGTTTTAAGAACTCGTGATTAAACATATACTTTTAATCGGCATATGTACATTATTTTATGACCTGAACCCACGGATAGAGTTTGAATAAACGATTTTGTAGTGTAATTGTGCAGTTATCTGGCGGGTTAGTGCCTTTAACAGAACAGTAATTCTAAAGGGACTGGAAGCGATCTAGACAGGTGATTTGTGTCACTCTAAATACAAATGAAAAGGGTCATATTGTGCATCTATTTCATATGAAATGTGCATACGCATTACTTTAAGCTGCATGTAACTTTCGGTTTAATTATTGTTTATGAAAATGTTTGATCATAAAAAACTCGACGACTCGGTTAGTTGTTGTTGCTAAATCAAACCAGGATCCGTTTATCTACAGTCCCTGATTATACATATTAACTTAAATGGCGAGTATATTGCTAAAACTTGAAAATATAATTCAAATAAAGTGAACTTCGACCTTATAATTCAAATGAAGTAAACTACGAGCGCAAAACAAAAATGTATAAGAACCTTAAAACATCATATGATTAATTTTAATGATTATACAACTAAAGATAGCCGTGTCGTCTAGGTTTCCAGACCAAATAATTTCATTAACAATAATCATAGTAAATCGTAAAGAGCATGGAACCTATATTATAGGTGCATACGAACATTGAATATGAAACTGAAACATATTATGGAGGTTTTATTCGGATTCGAATTGACACTCATAAGCCTCCAGGCCCTTTAAATATAACAGGAATCCTACACCAAATAGTAAGTTGGCGATTTATAATAATAATAATAATAATAATAATAATTTTTCAAGAAGGTAACATATTAAGACATAGCATTTACAAAAAAAATACCAGTCTTGTTTACAATATGGCCATCTATAAAACTACACAATGTTACAATAAATGCATATAGTGAAAGATAAAACTACATGCATCATTATATAACTTCAACCAGACAGACACATGTATTATACTTGTAATGTAAGGTTACAAAATACAATGAAGTTTCATTCTTTCATTAAAAGAAAGGATTTGTATTAAATCTTAAATGTAATTCAAGAATGTGAAGCTCTTATGTCAACGGGAATCATGTTCCAAACTACCATTCCTGAATATCCATAAGTACGTTTAAGAATTTTAAATGAGCTATATCGTGACTAGCAGCAGATCTGAAGTTATAATTTGAATTTAAAGAGAATGTTATTAAATTGGTTATGTAATCCGGAGTTAAAATGTTAAGTGATTTATAAATCATAACTCCTCTATGATGTTGAAAGGTAAGCCACTGGAGTTCCTTAAACATTAGTTTAGTCTGTGTTTTTATAGGTTTCGCGAGAATGATTCGTGCGGCCCTCTTCTGGATTTTAAGTATTCTATTAATAGAGAATTTATTTGTTTGGCTCCATGTTATACAACCATAATCAAAAGTAGACATTGGTTTGTTCAGTATACAAGTGAATGTCATTAACATATAACAAAAAGAGTAGTCTTTAAAACTAGAAACTAATTTAATTGGTGACTTCAATATTGAATATTTTCCAAAAGAAGGTTTCAGAAATATTATCGGAATGCGGTTATTCATGATTTGTGGTTTTCGCAAGTTATTAAAACACCAACCAGAGTAACCAGGAGTACATCTACTATAATAGACCATGTTTATAGTACAAACCCAAAACATTTAAGTGAAATTAAAGTCCCATTGTGTTGAGATATTTCGAACATATCTTGTCGATTGTTGTTTTTAAGATATATGCTTTAAACTAACAGCTAGGATCCTGTGTCAGAACTCAGAAGCAAACATGATCCGGTGTAAATACCAATCCGACGGACGAGGCTAAGGGAACTTGTTTTCTCAATAATCAATACTACACGGAAGAAATTGGCTATCACCCGGGTCAAATCCAACGTGCTATCATAGACCATAGAAAAATCTCGATTCAAGGCTCGAACCAGGATCGTTTCATGACACTCCGAAGCTCTATACACTTAATTCAATTAAAGAACGGTGTAATTCATTTGAAGAGAGGTCTCTCTTAACCTATCTTCAATTGTATTAGACCTCTCTTCAATTAAATTGGACCGATGATCACATTCAACTGAAGTGGACCGTTGTCTTATTCAAGAAATGCTCGTTTCAGAGAGGTGCGATTCTATTGAAGAGAGATTTTATTTTTAGCCGTATACATAATAAAATCATACAATATTGTGCTACCTACACCGTGACATTTGGTGCGAAATTTGAATGCAATGTCTATTTTAGATACCAGATCAAGAGCATGACTTAAAAGGACACAGTAATGAATGAAATTAGTAGGAATTAAATTATAACCTTTTTATGTTAAATTAACATGCTGGAACTGGTTAATTTGTTTCCAAATCAAACTGCACGCTCATACAGCTATATGCATTCGTCTGAATCAATCACAGTACATTTAGATATATATTCCTATTCAAACACCAGAGTATTTTAAACATGTTACAACTAGGCTTTGATGAATATAGCTTCTGATATGTGTTGGTATCTTCTGTGTAAAAAAAAGAAGATCCGAAACATATCGGGAGAGAAATCATCTATTTAAATCGCAGCAGCTGCTGCACTGAACATCGGAAAGGTTTAATTAATTGAGTTCCTTTGGCGTTCGTTTGTTAAGTAACAAACAGAAAGGTATTTTTTTTCTTCAGGTAAGTTAATATATTTATATTTTATCGAGTGCTTTAATGTGTATTTAAACATTAATTATAATAATATTATGGTAAAACTTAAAAAGGAATCTCTTAAATGACTAAATTGTTTTTCTTATTTCAATAGCACGCCTGCATTCTATGTCGCACGCCTGTAATGTCGTGCATTTCCTCCCTCCGGCTAAATATTCTTCAGTTTTATATAATACACTTTTTGTGTGCGTCGTGGTGTGTGTGTGTGTGTGTGTGTGGGGTGTGGAAGGGAGGGGATGATGGGCGTGTGGTTGGGGGGGGGGGGGGGGCGGGTGGTGAGGTGGGATAGCAACATTTCTTTTTTTTTCGGAAGTGGGCGGGATGGATGGAGAAGTGTGAAGTTTATTAACACATATATATATATATAAAACAAAATAAAAACACTTATTACATGAAGTTTTTTAATAACTCTTCAGAGCTTTTTGAATCCACCCCTGTGAATAGTCACAAATCGAGGCCACGGTGAGGATAATACGAGGTCACGATACTAGTTCTGTTTCTACCCAGGAATAAGTGGGAAGTCTGGCCCCCACCCACTACAGTCTGTAAAGTTCTTTCTTACCCCTTTTTCTATTTATGGTACGGGTATTGCTCCCCTCCCGCTGACGCTGTGCGTGGGTGGAGGCAGGGGGTGAGGGGGTGGCGGTGGGAGGGGGAGGTAGTATCAGGCCTGCCATTTCTTAGGCTTGGCATCGGAGAATACCGGATTTTCTCCTGCACTACCGGCTTACCGACTTTACAATTAAAATTACGGGCAAAATGATGCATTTCGGGCAAAATCACTTATTTTATATTTATTGTTTATTGACCTGGCTCTATGTTTATGCATTATCCTCACTATTATAAAGTCACCAGGATATTGAACGTTAATTGGTTGTTATCAATAAAGGTCCTGAGCGCTCCATGTGTTACCAATTAGCGCGTGACTACAGTCAAGGTGATAATATCCATCATCACCAGAGCAGATTAGAAAACGGACATTGTGTTAAATTCTTCAACAAATATGAAATAAAATTATAAAATGCCATACAGTACACGATTTGACATATAATCTTATAAAACAAATATGTTTCATAAATTATAATAGTTTCCACATTTTACCTAATGCGTTTACAACTAGTACAATGTTTTATTTTGTTTACCATTATACAATCAATTATATATTGTTATACATTATGAAAGAGTACAGCGACAAGTCTGCCAATATTTTCCTGTTTTTCGAAAAGACATTGATAGACATGGGTGAGATTATAATGTTAGATAAATATATTAATTTAGGAAAAAATGAAACTTTATTTTAAAAGAGCTCAAAATGAAACTGATTTAGTGTTTAACATTCGTTTTTCAAGTCTATCGTACCTCCTCTTTTACCTGAAAAAGTGTGGGCATATGAAAATACAAACTTGCCAAAAAGGGGTTCGGACGCACCCATCTACCCCTCACCAAACACACCCAACCCAGGGAATTTCGACTGACTGTGACATTGGGTCTTGACGTCAATATTTGCTGACGTCGATTTCAACCGCCCACACTTTTAACAGGCGTGTAGCCAGAGCCTTTTGTGTGAAACGCAAGAAAGGAATGCCGAAGGCATTCACTTCGTCGGTTAGCGCCGGGTGGGGGAGAGTGTGGGAGGGGTCGCCCTCTTCCGCACGACCCCTCCCGCAGATGGGGGTTTGGAAATTGTTTGAAATACACAATTGAAATGGTGTCTCCTGTAGCAAGGCGCGTGGCCAGAGCATTTTGCGTGATACGCAAGAAGAGAATGCCGAAGGCATTCGCGACGAGTGATGGAGAGTGGTGGAGGCGGTTGCCCACTCCCGCAGGTAGGGGCTTCGTGGCTTATCTGCGTATAGGCAGCTACGAGTCTGCAATAACGTTCGAAAAGCGAAACAATTCGGCTAAAATCATACAAGAACCGATTAAACATGTAGTTTGCTATTTTCACTACTGGGTTTGGCTATAGAGAATTTTTTCACTTTATGTTAGTCTAGGATTTTGCAATCACTGGCATCCGCTCGTTCGTGAAATAAACACACACACGCCTAGACCACCCGATACTATCAGTTAAAAACATTCATTATAACTGTAACATTTTATGATATTAAAACTAGTGGCGTAGCTGCCGTAACGCTACAAAGCCCGGGCCTCCCAAAGGGCTTGTACATAATTTTCCACAGTAAATTGACCAGGCCTGGAATGCACCAACCATTGACCAGGCCTGGAATGCACCAACCATTGACCAGGCCTGGAATGCACCAACCATAGACCAGGCCTGGAATGCACCAACCATTGACCAGGCCTTGAATGCACCAACAATAGATCAGGCCTGGAATGCACCAACCATAGACCAGGCTTGGAATGCACCAACCATAGACCAGGCCTGGAATGCACCAACCATTGACCAGGCCCGGAATGCACCAACCATAGACCAGGCCTGGAACGCACCAACCATAGACCAGGCCTGGAATGCACCAACCATTGACCAGGCCTGGAATGCACCAACCATTGACCAGGCCTCGAATGCACCAACCATTGACCAGGCCTCGAATGCACCAACCATAGACCAGGCCTGGAATGCACCAACCATTGACCAGGCCTTGAATGCACCAACAATAGACCAGGCCTGGAATGCACCAACCATAGACGACCAGGCCTGGAATGCACCAACCATAGACCAGGCCTGGAATGCACCAACCATTCTTCAAACTGTTCACCGAATGCATTATTTAAAACACAAACATTCTGGGTAGGGCAGGGTCGGGAGGTGGAGGGGGGAGCCTGTCCCCAGACCCCCTAGCGACATCTGATTTACATATCGTTTGTAGTCCAGCTGCGCCACTGAACTAACTATAACAGATATAACAAAATAATGATTACATTTAATTAATTTAATTAATTTATATGCATTTTAGTTATGATGTAGATGGTTTTTATAATTATGAATTAACCATCAACAATTTTTTTTTTCTTGGTTATCGTATTATATTATAGTAATGTGTAGATCAACACATTAAAACCTCACAGGTAAGGTTTGCTTACTTCTGTAAGTGCCACTTTCATATAAAATTGGAGTTTAATTCTTCACTTTACCTTCCTGTCATCTCCATATCGACGACTACAATGTGACTTGAACGAAGCCTCCACAAACTAACACATTATTAAAAATCGTCTACATATAACGCATGCGTTATACTTTTCTTGTTATTTCTACAAGAAGACTGATGTTCCAGGGAAATGACGTTTGCAACGGCAATTTACAGTGCTCAGAAGAATTGTTATAAATGGCTAATACAATATAAACCATTTATTAAAGGTGCACAATTCGACATTATTATACTGTTTATATTAAAGATATTGATGTTCCACGTAATGATATAGTTTAAAGAAACTTACCTGCAAATATTTGAACTTCACAAAGAGTAAGCGGAACGCTCGGTATCGTTATGTTTATAGAAGAAAACAACCTCTCATCTTCAACTCGGATAGGAATAACTAAGTCATTGTATCTCGGAGGAACAGCATTACTATCATCATAAAGTACAACGCTGGTATTGATGGCAGACTGACCTATTACCTTGAAATCTTTGAGTCTGTATTTAACTGAAACAAGTGCGCTGTATTGTTATCATTGTTTTTTCTTAGTGTAATACAAACAAAGAAGAAATTTCATATTCGCAAATATAAGTTGTTTAAAAGTTGTTGTTTTTTGTATTCTAATCTGAATTGTCCGTTCATCGCATTTGACTGACCCATTGCATAAGACAAACATAATGGACGAAGGTGTCATATTATGCGTCGTAATACAGTTATCACACACAATTAGTATACTTTAATATTAAACTTTCAATCTGTTAAACCGATTTGTTAGTAAATAAATGTAAAGCATGTTTCTTATAGTTATTCAGCTCGAGAGATGTGTTACTTCAGATCAATATTAATTAACAATTAAATACACTATCGTACTAGTTTCATCAAAAGTCAATAACTGTTTATTATTGCAGTTTATTTTAAGACTTTATATGTAATATATTTAATTATATGTGATAGGTATGTGTAATTATTTATAAGCTAGTTTAATATATTCGTATTTAGAAAACGCATGTTATCCTCTCTAGATAATTTACAAATGTGTTTCATGTTTCGGCTTGATCCCTAACCCCACTAATTCACACGATGATGTGGTGCCATTTGGTTTGTACATATACCCTTTAAAACTCACGACATACTTATAAATAATGTTTACAGAGTACTCACATGCATAATGGTAGGAACCAATCAGATTTGTCCGTAGTAGTTTCGTTTAACATATTTGAAATAATTTAACATAATATGGTGTTAAATAAATGTTACTTTATATGGGACTAAAACACTGAGTTTTCAAGTCAGTAGACATATAGTAGACGGCACCTTAACCAACTGCGCCATATTCGTATTAAAAGTATATAACACAACCCACACAAAATTATTTTATGATGAATCGCTTCAAAATCGCTTCAGGATCGCTCCAAAACCGTGGTTCTGCGGTTTGTTAAAGCGATCCAAATGCGATCCATAAACTTAATCGCATTTTGCATGATCTCAAACATGGTCCGAGTTAAGGATCGTGATCCTAAAGCGTTTCATTAGCGATTTGTGAGCGATCCAAAAGAAATTGGTTTATAACCATGCGATCCTGGAGCGATCCTTAAAAACATTGTCATTTACAAAGCGGTTTGCTAGCGGTCCATTCAAACATAGCTACTTTTAAGAACGATTCAAAAGCGATCCATTAAAACTGAACATTTACAAAATGGTTTGTTAGCGATCCATTAAAACTTTGCCATTATTGAGCATGATCCAAAAGCGATCCATCATAACAGAACATTAACAAACCGGTTTGTTAGCGATTTATTAAAAGTTGCCATTATTTAGCATGATTCAGAAGAAAATATATTAAAGCAGAATTCATATTAACAAATGTTCATTGTAATAAAGCCCTTTAACCCAAATTACCACCAATTTCTTCTGGTTTGTAAGGGAACTTGGTGTTTATATGGAAGAAAGTTGGTTGATCAAATGGTGTTTCTGTAATTTTCATCACATTTTAGACTATATATGACGGTAGATGTTTGTTTTTGTGGTGAAGACAGACCACCCAATTTTTCCTGGGTAGAACCAGTACTGTATACCACCTGCCATCCGTAACAATCAACATTTTCTCACTTAGAAGTCCCAATGGGATTTTAACCCGCAAGACTTGATGTGGTGAGAGGAGAGGTTTTAAACGCAGCGTCTTTACCACCCTGATCACTGAAGCGCTTTATATGAAAGAACACGATATCTGAATAAAATGTTGCTTAACAATTGATTAATAATGAAGCATCACATTTCTTGGGATTTGAAAAGGTAACATGGAGTGTCAAGGCAGCAAGGCGCAGCGCCATGCTAAGACGGTCTAGGCAAACCATTGATTAGACTAAATCTATATTTTACTTGCCAAAAGAAACCCAATGACATCAGGTCCGTGATGAGCAATCGGTTGCCAATATAATAATGGGTCTTAATTGGTCAATGGTAACTTTGCTGGTATTAAAGACACTAGCACAATTAGCAAGATACTCATGGGTTTGAATTTCGGTCAGGGCATGATTTTTCTCTCCATCTGTTGTGCTAACATTTTAAAAAAGTTTAACAAGCTGGTAGTAGATTGGATTGTTTAATTCTTTATCTATAATTTGATAATTTTTAATGTAGCTATCCTGCCAACAACGGCTATTTTTACAACATATGTATACCGTTTCTAAACTTACTGACCACAAGGTATAATATTACATTATAATTTACATATTTTGAGAATCCACTGAACTCTATAGAAACAATATAAATGGCTTTAACCAGCCAAACCAAAAATATTGAAGCGTCGAATTGAGAGTTACCAACTCATAATTCATTTTAAGAACCATTGAAAAATCTCTACTTTTAATCGGCACATTATCATATACATTATTATATGATCTGAACATCTGTACAGTTTTGATAAATGGTTTTGTAGTGTAATTTTGCCGTTATTTGATGGGTTAGTTTCTTTAACATTGCATTAGGCAACATTGTGTTGTGTGATTGGAGTTGAGAAGCCAAGTTTGAGTTTGATCAAAATGTATCAAATTAATTATTAAGAGTCATTGAAGATTGAGACTAGTTGATCTCAAATAAGTCTTATTTAAAATTGTTTTGCTAAGCACTGTTTTTTCATTCCATGTACATTAAAATCTATCTTCACTCTTCTATGAAAACATATCTTTATGAATGGTGCAATCCACGACACAGAAAGATTATTAATCAAGTTAGACCTGAACATTTTGCATTCCTTTGTCCCTTTTTGTTCAATTTGTTCAATTTACACGAATCACTCGAATCACGAGGTAAAAATAATTTGTCTAAATAATAAGCATGTTAATTAATCTTTCTCAGTTCAATTCAGAATCCAAACATACGACACAAATTCATTCCTTCAACAGCCACATCTTCTGAATTCCTTCAAAAGTCACATCTTCATTGTTTCCACAGTCACAACGTCATTGTTTCCGCAGTCATAGAAGTAACTGGTTCTTTAAACACTGGTCTGTACTGGAACAAACAGCTCCTGTCTGCAATAAAGTTCATTAAAAAATATATATATAATATAATATATATTTTGGCCGTGAAACAGAATATTAAAAACCAAACCAAATAATGCTAAAATTACACTACAAAACCGTTTATCAAAACTCTATGTGTTCAGGTCATATAATAATGACATGTGCCCATTAAAAGTGTAGTTTTATTCACAGTTTCTTAAATGCATGCACGTGAGGTATTTAAGGTTTAGCCTATTGACATACAGCGGTTGTTTATGCAGGCATTGCGTGATGTCGACAGAAACCTCGCCGGATGAGTGTGTATCGGGGTCGGTACAGGGCGGGTCCTACCTCTTTGTCAAGGCATTGGAATCATGGCTCTATGGTAGGTACACAATTGTGTGGCATTCAAGGTTCAGTGGTAGAGTGCCGAACGTGAGATCGGAGGGTCCCCAGTTCGATCGTCCTCTGCACCATGTTCGTTGTGCCCTTGAGCAAGACACTTTACCCACATTGCTTAGTACTGGTTCTATCCAGGAAATCTGCACATAATACCCGAAAGGGGGTGATGCAGTATTAATAGATATATAGATAGATAGACATACAACCATAAGAGCCATGATTCCCACGTCTACATATAGGCATGTATTAAAGTTTAAAGAAACTCACCTTAAAATAGTTTGATGTGGTGCTTTCCAGTCAACCACTGAGATGAGTCAGATGACTATAAACCGGGCCACCATTGCTACTCGCTGGAGTGGATGAAACGTACACTGTTGTTAACCTCTTTGTCATTTTTCTTGACTTTACAACCGAAACTGAAAATAAATCAATAATTGAATCTCTATTGAGTGTCTAAATGTTAAATGGTATTTCCCTATCAACTGTTATTTTTAACTAGAAATGTGTATGATTTTATTATTTTCCTTTTAAATATCCGCTTTAGATACATGTAACTTCGACAATGAAAAAACACTACTCGTACGAATTGTTTTGAGTACGATTTGAATATCATGAAAGTAAGTACTGAGAGAGTTCTGGAGTAAATATTCAAATTCTACTTAAAACAAAAGACACAAATAAAGGTATGACTTACCACGACGTAATATATGCTCTCTTGGCGTTGGTACGTAGAGAATCGTGATAAATCATTTTCATTTTTAGGTTTTTAGCAAATCAATCATTAATAATATCACAAAGGCGCATACAATCGTAGAAACCCGTAGTTTATCTTTACTCTGCAAGCGTCTCACACGTTTGATTACTTTATTTTGTATTGGCCAATCGCGTTTAGTCTAGTGATGTTTTCAAATGTTTGACTTCCGGATGAGGCAAACGAACTATGTACAACACACAAAAAAGTAATTTTGGAATTATTTTTTCTGGAATTATGACTCTCTTTGATATTGAAGACGGCCAAACATTCGCCAATACATATCATGAGCTTCATATTGACGAACAAACGCATCGCATTGCTAAAATTGGAATGCAACTACCCAGATGAAAAGGGACAGAACTCTTGGCGTTGCCTGGTTTGGCCGATATACTTTTTGAGTGGTAAGTTGAATATTTAAAGCTTTTATTTTGTTTAATTTAAATGTTAGCTATTTCATGCAGAGGTATTTATCTGACCTATTGGAATGCTGGAGAAGCCTATTTAGTAGGACTCTTATTAGACGTGAGAATCGTGGCTTTTATGGTGGTATGTACCTGCCATAGAGCCATGATTTGGTATGTATCTGCCATAGAGCCATGATTCTTCGCTAATAAGTTTCCTTCAGGATCCCGAACCGACTCCCGTTCAAACTCTTCCGGCGAGGTTTCTGAAGGCATCAAGTAATGCCAGCATAAACAACCACCGTAATTCAAGACTCAATACAACAAACCTTAAATACCACAACTGCATACAGAAGACTTACTAAAGGGAGGAAAGACACGCCGATAGTGCTCAGAGACCAGTGTAAAAAGTCCGACAATTTTATTGTTTACATACCAAATCATCTCGTTGTCGCTTGACGTTTCGCTCCCTATTTGGAAACTTAACACTGCCGGACTCGCACACCTGACACTGTCCTGTTAACGTTGTCGATTTGTGTCAGCTGTGGGCGGGTTTAAGTTTCCAAATACTAAATACGTGTCCTTGCGAGATATGTAAACATTCAAGAAATGTCTGCTAAATATATGGAAAGTCTTATGAAAATGTCTTAAGATCGACAAGGTTTTCTTCTCTTTGGTGAGTTTTATGCATGCATACATGGTATTTAAGGTTTAATGTATCAAACAACAGCAGTTATTTATGCAGGCATTGCTTGATTTCTTCAGAAACCTCTCTTGATGCGGTCGGCCCTGATACCTTAAACACTCTATAAAGGGTGGCATCGTAGCTCTATGATATAGGTACACACCATAAGAGCTACGTACGGTTCTCGCAGCTAGCCTCTGATAGCCAAGTGCTTGGAAGTGGTTACCAGGACAGCCTCGTTTCTGAGGAAGAGTTAACAGCCAACAGGCTGTTCAGCGATATCTTTATCATGCACATGGTGTGGCTTTAACTGCTCATAGAACTAATGCTTTACATTACGAAAGATGGTAATCTTTAACAAATCCGCCCGAATAAGGTCCCGCCGGATTGTGAAAACTCGGCCAATCCCGTCATACTTCTGGATCACGCCACGCATGTATATCGATGTATTGATATGTTTGTTAGACGGAAGGCAATAGCACGCAAAATAGTGCACTGTTGATAGGTAGACAATATGGTCGTTAGCCACACATATTGATGTATACTTTGCGTTGCATGTTTGTTATTTACAAAGGATGTATCATTGCGTTCATGTACATGTAAATAACCTATTGATGACTAAATGACATTGTAAAACTTTGATGATAACTTTATTGCTTTCATGTACATGTAAATAACCTATTGATGACTAAATGACATTGTAAAACTTTGATGATAACTTTATTTTGGCGGGAATCTATTAAGGCGCGTCATGCTAGAATGACGTAACCAACATGAAAACTTCTGCGTTCATTGAATTATGCTTCAAAGAAGTGAATGAGATGTTGCGAATTGGATCGAGACGCAATAATGCCAGCCAAGATCTAGATGAACATCTAATATTATGTCGCTGTTAATCAGTGATTCATGTCCATAAACATGATAGTTTTTTAATAAATGTTATATCACAGAATGACACAGATATTATATTTAATAATATAGTTATAACTTATATAACATGCAACCCATTGATAAGTGATGTTTTAAACACTCTGCAGCAAGAGATGACATATCTAAATTGAGAAAAATGGGTGTGATGTATTGTTCAGTTAGCCTAATTTTTTGTTGTTAAAGAAAAGAGTGTTTCAATTCCATATAAAAATAAATTACTTGACACAATTTCTTACTTTTTTCTCTATGGTTCAATATAGTAAAACAACGATCTACTTCTGTTTCTGTCAATGGTTAATACTAGTCATCCTCGGGAATGATTGTTGACACTGAGCACTAACTTATTGACCTCGAAGATTGCGTCTCAGTCAGTAGTTCACTGCTTCGGGTCAATAGTCATTCGCTTGGATGAATAGTTTTAACCATTGACCGATATTTATTTAAATGTCATTGTGATAGATCCTCACATGTGTGTCTGTCTAATAGTGAATTGGTACATATTCGTTAGCCATGTCAGTCCGTCCTTCCGTCCTGAAAGTGTGCGTCTATCTCCTCCCAAACTTTTCAACTGATTTACAGGTTGCTTACCCACGTTACCTATGATGTCAAGATGTGCATATCGTTTCGGCATCAAAATCGATCAACATAAAGTTTTACCGGAGTTATGTCCCCTTTTTCATTAAATTTTACGTGAAAATATCTTATGTGTCTATCTCCCACACTTTTCAACCGATTCTTTCGAAACTTTACAGGATGCTTACCTATGATGTCAAGATGTACATATCATTTCGGCGTCAAAATCTATCAAGTATTAACAGAGTTATGCCCACTTTTTCATCAAACTTTACGTTTTACACTGTTTTCAGTGGGTTATCATCAATGGCTTATCGAGAAACAAAAACTGTAAAAAAAAACGATAGTCAATTCATTTAGTCAGTTCAAATGACGACATCATTTTATTTCGATAAGACGAATGATGACGGTGGTAGTATTCTGTCTTCTAATTGTTTTATGGTCATCTGATATAAATTTTATACATACATAAAATTAGGAAATTGAGTATAATCATTTTTATTACAGATCTGCTTCAAAGGCATGGTTTTCCAAAGTGATA
>JAWPHD010021947.1:0-26653 GCA_037043455.1 Cyrtodaria siliqua
GTTTAACCAAGAGCACTATTTGTACAAAGTTTCAAGACTAGGTCAAATAATTTGTGAATAACAGCCAGAAAGAATTTGCAATGATCAGGTCTCAGTGACCTTGACATTTGACCTACTAAGCATACAATTGTTTTAACACGGGTACTATTTCTGTACACTTTTTAAAATTATAGTTACAAGTTATAGCGAGGAAAATATCATTTCAGATTTGGTCGTTGTCAAGTTAAAGTGACCTTGACCTACTAACACCAAAAGCAACAGGGTTGCTCCTCTCACCAAGGGCAATGTGTCTACAAAGTTCATGAGTGTAGGTCAGGGCTTTTGTTAATGGGCATAAATTACGTCCAAAAAATCGTAGTTGTACGACGAAACTTAACATCAAAGGCGTACAGTGTACTTCCAAAGAATTCAAAGTAGGCCGCGATTCTTTACTACGAACGTCCCATAATTTGTAAATTTTGATTATAGCCCCGCCCATCTAATCTAATTTCATTCGAAACAGCCGAAGTAACAAGCTGTAAAGCAATTAAAACTCAGTGGAGCCTGTAATTGACAGGTAAAACTCCTTACAGCTTATATTTTTTAGGCTTTTCCTTTTATATGTCTGCGTCATTTTCCTATGAATTTATCTAAGTAACAAAGAGAAACGAAGTATTGATAGACAGACAACTTTTTATAATCTTCTGACCTAGGGGAAAGAACTCTTCGCGAATGGAGTCGGAACACGGAAGTGAAATTATCACTGGCGAAAACGATCAATTGTTTTGATAATAAATTAAAGAAACTGTTAATGTAATTCACTGTGCAAAACCTGTGGGTGGGGTATGACACGCAAAAGCAAATTAAGTATTTTTTAGTTTGAAACTGTTTATATAATGATGTCATCGAATATTTTCTTTTATAAACATATATATGATTATAAATATCTTTTTTTTATTTTACAATTTAGATGTGTTGTTTCTTTGTTGCCACACCCACCTGCTACCACCACGCGGAATCACTGACTCAATGACAGTATGAATGCCATGCACACTGGCACTTCCTAAATTTTCCCCATGAACTACCAAATTTGATATACAGGAAGTTCAAGCTTCCTAAATTTGAACCTTAGTGGAAGCTCTTTGTAGGTATTGTATTCCTGGAGTTATCACTTGGGAGTATGTATTGGTGATATTGAACTTTTACCTAGTGACCCCAAAAACAACAGGTCCAATGACAAAGGTCAATGTACCTATGAAGTTCATGAGTGTGGGTGTTATGGTTTCGAAGTTATCTACGGAATGCCTACTTCCATATAAGGTCATGGCGACCTTTGATCTACTGATCCCAAAATTAATAGGGTTTCTCCTCTTACAAAGGGCAATGTACGTATGAAGTTTCATAAGATTAGGTATTTCAATTTTGAAGTTATTGAGCAGAATGCAGATTTCCATATAAGGTCACTGTGACCTTGACATTGGGGCTACTGGCCAAAAAAACTATGGGGTTCCTCGTCACACCTATGACAAAGTACCTATGAAGTTAAATGAGTGTATGTGTTTATATGGTTTTGAAGTTATTGTGCGGAAAGCATATTGCCATATTAGGTAACTGTGACCTTGACCTACTGACCCCAAAAGCAATAGGGTTTCTGCTTTCAACAAGGGCGATAAACCTATGAAGTTTCATGAGTGTAGGTGTTATGGTTCAAGTTATCATGCGAAATTCATCAGCCTTTCCATTAACGGCCGTAAATTACACCCAAAAGTTTGGTAAGACGTCCCGTGAAAAATCAGCCGTATGCCGAAAATCATGAACATGGACATATAAACAAAAATATCTGGGAACTTTTTCGGATATCGCATTGTCTTTTGTTTCCTCTATCAAACACTTTCCAGATTTGTCCAATCAACAATGTCGGCCACCCGTCATAAAACAACCCCAGCACACTTCTCAACTAAATCCTTTAATTGCACTTGCTTGTGTAATGCAATCAGCATCCACAGCGGCGATCAGTAATTTTATCAACAATCAAGCATGCCGAAAGTCTCGCCTCCAAATTACTTCAATTGACAGTCAACATTATAAAATCAATTGATCCGATCTATTTTAATCAAAACCCGCTAGTCAATGAAACGTCTACTACAGGTAAACCACCAGTTTGTCACATAGTGAGCTGAAAATGGCAGTACACTCAAACAATTACACTAACAGGTTGATTAATTAGCAATCAAGCTGATTTGTCGGCAATCTTTCGATGAGTGAAGAAACTAAGGACGTTTGATAATGGAAGCATGTTTGATATGAAATAGTAGGTGTGATTTATTGTTGTTTCTCAGTGTATTGTTGAGCCTAATTGTACCAGACATGAAAGGTATCAGTTTGATTTCGTATTCGGCAGTGCTAATGTTTACATTTCAAAAATGAGTTCTTTGAAATTTTTCGATGTTAAAAATAAGGAAAATATTCAGAGTGAAAGTAAAAATAAAAAGAGGAAAAATGAAAAATGTGATTCACACAGCCAACCAGAAAGTCAAAATCATCTGGTGTAGTGGATAAAAACAAACAAAAACAAGAGGTCAATGACCTTGAAGCTCTACTGATTGATTTTGATTTCAGGAAGTAGTCGCTACAAACTGGTTTTTTGAAAATCTATTTTTAGCCGTGGTGGCCATCTTGAATTTCCGGCCGACCTGAAATTTTGCTAGGATCAATTAGACATCAAGAGCAACATTCCTGTGAAGTTTTATGAAAATCCGTCAAGTAGTTTAAGAGGAGTAGTCGCTACAAGTTTTCATTATATAACTCTATGTAAACAAACATGGCCACTGGCAGCCATGTTTAACGTCGAATCAAAATAATGTTCGACTTGAATAACCATCATGTCATGCTGATCATTTTAGAAAAAGTCCCATATCAATATCACTTATAGTTTTCAAGAAGTAGTCGCTACAAACTTGTATTTTGAAAATCTATTTTTAGCCATGGCGACCATCTTGAATTTCCGGCCGACCTGAAATTTTGCTAGGATCAATAAGACATCAAGAGCAACATTCCTGTGAAGTTTTATGAAAATCCGTCAAGTAGTTTCAGAGGAGTAGTCGCTACAAGTTTTCATTATATAACTCTATGTAAACAAACATGGCCACTGGCAGCCATGTTTAACGTCGAATCAAAATAATGTTCGACTTGAATAACCATCATGTCATGCTGATCATTTTAGAAAAAGTCCCATATCAATATCACTTATAGTTTTCAAGAAGTAGTCGCTACAAACTTGTATTTTGAAAATCTATTTTTAGCCATGGCGGCCATCTTGAATTTCCGGCCGACCTGAAATTTTGCTAGGATCAATTAGACATCAAGAGCAACATTTCTGTGAAGTTTCATGAAAATCCGTCAAATAGTTTCAGAGGAGTAGTCGCTACAAGTTTTCATTATATAACTCTATGTAAACAAAGATGGCCACTGGCAGCCATGTTAAATGTCGAATCAAAATAATGTTCGACTCCGATAACCATCATGTCATGCTGATCATTTTAGAAAAAGTCCCATATCAATATCACTTATAGTTTTCAAGAAGTAGTCGCTACAAACTTATTTTTTAAAAATCTATTTTTAACTGTGGCAGCCATCTTGAAATTTCTGGCCGATCTGAAATTTTGCTAGGATCAATTTGACATTAAGAGCAACATTCCTGTAAAGTTTCATGAAAATCCGTCCAGTAGTTTCAGAGGAGTAGTCGCTACAAGTTTTCATTATATAACTCTATGTAAACAAAGATGGCCGCTGGCAGCCATGTTTAACGTCAAATCAAAACGATTTTCGACAAGGACCAACATCATGTCATGCTGATCATTTTAGAAAAAGTCCCATATCAATATCACTTATAGTTTTCAAGAAGTAGTCGCTACAAACTTGAATTTAAAAAATCTATTTTTAGCTTTGGCGGCCACCTTGGATTTCACATCAACATGAATTTTTGCTAGGATCAACTAGACTTCATGGGCAACATTTCTGTAAAGTTTTATGAATATCCATCCAGTAGTTTCAGAGGAGTAGTCGCTACAAATAAAAGTTAACGGACAGACGGACGGACGACGGACGCCGCACCACGGCATAAGCTCTGCTGATCTCTGATCAGTAGAGCTAACAAGAGGTCAATGACCTTGAAGCTCTACTGATTGATTTTGATTTCAGGAAGTAGTCGCTACAGACTTGTTTTTTTGAAAATCTATTTTTAACCGTGGCGGCCATCATGAATTTCCGGCCGACCTGAAATTTTGCTAAGATCAATAAGACATTAAGAGCAACATTCCTGTGAAGTTTCATGAAAATCCGTCAGGTAGTTTCAAAGAAGTAGTCGCTACAAGTTTTCATTATATAACTCTATGTAAACAAAGCAGCCATGTTTAAGGTCAAATCAAAACGATTTTCGACAAGGACCAACATCATGTCATACTGATCATTTTTGAAAAAGTCCCATATCAATATCTCTTATTGTTTTGAAGAAGTAGTCGCTACAAACTTATTTTTTTAAATTTCTATTTTTAGCTGTGACGGCCATCTTGAATTTCCGGCCGACCTGAAATTTTGATAGGATTAATTAGACATCAAGAGCAACATTCCTGTAAAGTTTCATGACAATCCGCCAAGTAGTTTCAGAGAAGTAGTCGCTACAAGTTTTTACTATATAACTCTATGTAAACAAAGATGGCCGCTGGCAGCCATGTTTAACGTTGAATCAAAACGATTTTTGACTAGGATCAACACCATGTAATGCTGATCATTTTAGAAAAAGTCCCATATCAATATCACTTATAGTTTTCAAGAAGTAGTCGCTACAAACTTATTTTTTAAAAATCTATTTTTAGCTGTGACGGCCATCTTGAATTTCCGGCCGACCTGAATTCTTTCTAGGATCAATTAGACATCAAGAGCAACATTCCTGTAAAGTTTCATGACAATCCGCCAAGTAGTTTCAGAGAAGTAGTCGCTACAAGTTTTTACTATATAACTCTATGTAAACAAAGATGGCCGCTGGCAGCCATGTTTAACGTTGAATCAAAACGATTTTTAACTGGGATCAACATCATGTCATGCTGATCATTTTAGAAAAAGTCCCATATCAATATCACTTATAGTTTTCAAGAAGAAGTCGCTACAAACTTGTATTTTAAAACTCTATTTTTAGCTTTGGCGGCCATCTTGGATTTCACATCAACATGAATTTTTGCTAGGATCAACTAGACTTTATGGGCAACATTTCTGTAAAGTTTCATGAATATCCATCCAGTAGTTTCAGCTGTGAAGTCGCTACAAATAAAAGTTTACGGACAGACAGACGGACTAAGGACGACGGACGTCGCACCACGGCATAAGCTCTGCTGATCTCTGATCAGTAGAGCTAAAAACATGTAAACAAAAGTGACAGGACTATTAAACAACATTGGTTAGATACTATCTCGTGGTTAGTGTATCATGAGGATGATAATAAGATGTTTTGCAAATTCTGCATGGCTTATCCCAAGCTCCACAACCAACCCTAGCCTTGTACCCATGTTTGTGTCTGGCTCAGACAACTTCTGCATTGAACCATCAGGTCACATGAGGCAAGTGGATTTATTGGTACATTCTACAATCAAAGCAGTTCAAATAACACTGGAAATGAGAACATCAACACACACAAAAATAAATTATTTGATAAAAAGTGACTTCACCAGATCGCGTAAAACTGGGACTTCCTAAAAAAAAATCATGAGACTTCCAAACTCTTTAGGTTGGAAGTCTGGACTTCCAAGAATCCAAACTTAGTGGAAAGGCTGATTCATATTTCAATATAGGGTGATGGTGACCGTTGACCTACTGAACAAAAAGCAACAGGTTTTTCCTCTCACCAGGGACAGTGTACCCAAGATGTTTTATGAGTGTAGATATGTTGTTTTGAAGTTATTGTGTGGAATGCATATTCCAATATAAGGTCACTCTGACTTTGACCTAATGGCCTCAAAAACATTTTAAAACAAGAGGTCAATGACCTTGAAGCTCTACTAAATAATTTTGATTTCAGGAAGTAGTCGCTACACTTGTTTTTTGAAAATCTATTTTTAACCGTGGTGGCCATCTTGAATTTCCGGCCGACCTGAAATTTTGCTAGGATCAATTAGCCATTATGAGCAACATTCCTGTGAAGTTTCATGAAAATCCGTCAAGTAGTTTCAGAGGAGTAGTCGCTACAAGTTTTCATTATATAACTCTATGTAAACAAAGATGGCCGCTGGTAGCCATGTTTAACGTCAAATCAAAACGATTTTCGACAAGGACCAACATCATGCCATACTGATCATTTTAGAAAAAGTCCCATATCAATATCTCTTATAGTTTTCAAGAAGTAGTCGCTACAAACTTATTTATTTTAAATCTATTTTTAGCTGTGGCGGCCATCTTGAATTTCCGGCTGACCTGAAATTTTTCTAGGATCAACTAGACATCAAGAGCAACATTCCTGTGAAGTTTCATGAACATCCGTCAAGTAGTTTCAGAGGAGTAGTTGCTACAAGTTTTTACTACATAACTCTATGTAACCAAAGATGGCCACTGGCAGCCATGTTTAACGTCGAATCAAAATGATTTTCCACAAGGATCAACATCATGTCATGCTGATCATTTTAGAAAAAGTCACATATCAATATCACTTATAGTTTTCAAGAAGTAGTCGCTACAAACTTATTTTTTAAACATCTATTTTTAGCTGTGATGGCCATCTTGAATTTCTGGCAGATCTGAAATTTTGCTAGGATCAATAAGACATCAAGAGCAACATTCCTGTAAAGTTTCATGACAATCCGTCAAGTAGTTGTCGAGGAGTAGTCGCTACAAGTTTTAACTATATAACTCTATGCAAACAAAGATGGTCGCTGGCAGCCATGTTTAACGTTGAATCAAAACGATTTTTGACAAGGATCAACATCATGTCATGCTGATCATTTTAGAAGAAGTTCCATATCAATATCACTTATAGTTTTCAAGAAGTAGTCACTACAAACTTGTATTTTAAAAATCTATTTTTAGCTTTGGCAGCCATCTTGGATTTCACATCAACATGAATTTTTGCTAGGATCAACTAGACTTTATGGGCAACATTTCTGTAAAGTTTCATGAATATCCATCCAGTAGTTTCAGAGGAGTTGTCGCTACAAATAAAAGTTTACGGACAGACAGACAGACGACGGACGCCGCACCACGGCATAAGCTCTGCTGATCTCTGATCAGTAGAGCTAAAAATAGTGTTCCTCCTCTCAGCTATCAAGGCTACGGCAATGTATGAAGTTTTATGAGCTAGGCTCGCGTTAACCATTTGCCAAATCGCCATAGGCGAAAAGAAACCCGAACTGGCAAATGAAAAGAAGTAAGAAATACATAGCAAATTCGAAAGACATCGGCGGTTGTTGTGTGTGCGATAGACGCCTCCCACTGTTCGGCCTCTCGCTGTCAATCCACTAGTTTGTGTCCCCGCCCTCAATATTATCCATATATTTAATGCGTTATCGAGCCGGGTAAAATATCAAATAATGTGGCGCCCTCTAACGGCCATAATAGCTGATCAAAACAGCAAGTGCATGAAGTTCGACATACTCTTTTTACATTTAATGTATACGCAAATGCGAGAATTTGGCGCCTTCAATTAAAGTTTCAAAATATCTTGGTAAATATCTGGCTAAAGACATTCTAATCTGGCTAAAGAAGTTTTTAGGGCTTTAGCCAGATTTGGCTAAAGGGTTTAAAATCCTAGCGCTAGCCTAGATGAGTGTAGGTTTGAGCTGGGTATCGCCAGAAAAAAGTATCACAATACTATTGTGATAATATCAGGGTTCTGGAAATATTTTGAAAATCCACTTGCCCAGGGCAAGTGGATTTTCAAAAGTCACTTGCCCTGCCCATAATGTCACTTGCCCCACATTTAAGAACACTTAATTGCCCCAAGAAATGGTGGTGTACCATTATTCGTGTTAAATGTGACGGACCGCCGCATAATTTGGACCATTATACTTAGAAAAGGAAGGGAGAGTGTATTTTATGAATTAGTTAATACATTGTATTTATTCATATAAAAAAATCAAATGCTTGCATTTTCTTCTTTTGTGTCTATTACATCTTTGTGTTACTTAAATCATAAAATGATGAGACAGTATAAAAAGTCATTTTATTCCACCCTCCCACCCCACCCTAATCCCCACAAATACAATCCCCCATCATGTTTGATGACCATCCAAAAAAAATGATTGGCAGCTAGTGTATGGAACTTTTAATGTTACAGTGTGTACAATTAACCAGTTGACAGAAAAAAAAAGAAGCTATTGTATTCATTTAAAGGTGCGACAAGCAAAGAAACAAGACAAAAACGTTATTAAAAATATTAACTTGGCCCCCAATTTCTGCAATCATGGTTACGTAACGTTCCTACGGCTTTGTATTTTAACAAAAGGGAATTAGATGAAAGCAAGAGGCGTGAATAGTGGTTTCCTTATTAGGGTTCCCTAGGAATTGTTTGAGAAGTAGTAGCAGTAACCTTATTTATCAAAAGCGAAAGTTCAGAACTTGAGAAAAAGGTTTCGTGATTTTTCTGAAATCGCGAAAACCCATGACATGCGCATATCGCTAAGTTATGCAACTTATTTGTGTGGTATGCACTTCCATATACGTTTAATTACAGACTATATCAATGAAATACACCAAATACCTCATAAAAGCGCATTGATAAACGAGTAAAAGAAATGTGCATTTTCGTTACGAAAAAATCTTCGGCAAAATTATCTAAACAAAAACATAACGTCACGTGGGCCTGTCAATCATTATTTTGACACATTAAATTTGCAAATTAAGAAAGAGTTTTCTGATTTGATTGGTGGAAGGTCCAGATTATTTGTAAACTATTTCTGAAAGTAGCTATGTTTATGGTTGGAAGGTCACGGACATAATTGCCGCGATTTCATTGGCCAATGGACACACGTCTGACGGTCGTGTCAGGATAAGTTGTTGTCAAATGGTGTGAAATGCGCGTGTGGGTTAATTAGTTAGATTGTTGATTGTACCGAAAGTTGTTTGATCTTATTAACAATCGCTAGTGGCGAAAAACAGCGGCCAGTTTTATTCAGTTATCAGAAAGAAATTTTGATATGGCTAGTTTGCCACTTGATTTGTTCTGAAATGGAAATGTCCGTCGGGCAAGTGGCGGGCAACCAGATTTGCGAAGGTCACTTGCCCGCACCCAAAATCCACTTGCCCGGGGCGTCGGGCAACCGTATTTCCGGAACCCTGAATATATGTCCAATATGATTCAGTATCACGATATTTGATCATATTGATTTTCACTGTACTTTGGATTTTCAACAACTGAATATGAAAGCGTGCAGTCAAAAATAGATTCACACCTATGTTACTACAGAGCTCCAGATAAGGTGCGTCATTGCGTTTTTGAAGCATGAAAAAGCCTAACAAAAGGTCAATGACCTTGAAGCTCTACTGATACGTTTTGATAGCTAGATCAGCATTCCTCTGAAATTTCATGAAAATCTGTCAAGTAGTTTCAAAGGAGTAGTCTCTACAAGTTTTTACAATATAACACTATGTAAACAAGGATGGCCAATGGTTTAATGACGAATCAAAATAATTTTCAACAAGGACCAACATCATGTCAAGAAGAAGTCCCATATCAATATCACTTATAGTTTTCAAGAGGTAGTCACTACAAATTTGTTTTTAAAAACCTATTTTTAGCCATGGCGGTCATCTTGAATTTTTGGCCGACCTGAACTTTTTCTAGGATCAACTAGACATCTAGCTCAACATTCCTGTGAAGCTTCATGAAAATCTGTCAAGTAGTTTCAGAGGAGTAGTCGCTACAAGTTTGTCCTATATAACTTTTGTAAACAAAGATGACTGTTGGCAGCCATGTTTAACGGCGATTCAAAATGATTTTCAACAAGGAGCTATATCATGTCATTCTGATCATTTTAGAAAAAGTCCCATATCAAATATCACTTATAGTCTTCAAGAAGTAGTCGCTACAAATTTGTTTTTTAAAAATTGATTTTTAGGTGTAGCGGCCATCTTGAATTTCTGACACACCTGAAATTTTGCTAGAATCAATAAGACATCAAGAGCAACATTCATGCGAAGCTTCATGAAAATCTGTCGAATAGTTTCAGGAGTAGCAGGGGTCACGCGATTAGGTGAAGTCGCTAAAAACTTCTCTTTAGTTTGGCCGACTTCGCTTTTTTATTCATGTGGGGCGAAATTTGAGTCGCCGTCATTTTCGGCAAATTCGGGTCAATTTTGGCAATTTCAAATGTGATTAACCTCATCATAAACGAAAGCCTCTAAAATACACAATCAGCACGTGTATCACACGTACCTTATTTAATCCCATTACCATTAAATAACAACGCGACTCTTATCTAATCAGGGCAATAGCCTAATTATCGATCTTTATCGGCTTGCCTCAGGCGAGATGAGAATATCAACCGCCATGTTTGCTCGTTAGGCGATCACGTGATTAGATCATGTGGGGAATCATGTGCGCATTCTATTTAAGTAAACCAATCAAAGCTGTCGTATTTTTTCGTTTGATGAATAATTAAAAATCGTACTACAAAACACTGCGCAAGGGCGGGGTTATGATTATGACTGACAACGAGATACCTTGAAAAATCTCCCACGATAAATAAATTTAAAAGACAGTGTATATAAATTATATGATTGACATCAGCACAGTTAATTGTAAAGAATCTTTAATAAGCAAAACTTTGATTGTGTGTTTTATTGAGGCTAATTATGAAATAAAGAAATGTGTTTGGTATAAAGAGAGTTTGTTTGTGATTTTTTTATTGACGAGAGAAATCAGCGGAAATGTATTGTATTCTACGATTAGACATAGATATCAATAACGTATGTTACTCAATGCGGTATGAATGAAAACTAAGTTTGGGGTAATTATCGAATAATTAGTATTTTTCAATAAAAATGAAACGAAGGGGGGGGGGGGGGGTGAGGTTAGGGAGGGGGGAATAAAGTTATACGATTTCAGTAGGTATGTCCAAGACAGATAGGATTTTTGGCACTGTTCACTTTGAAGTTTCAAACTTCAAAGTGAACAGTGCCAAAAATCCTATCTGTAAGGCAGTGGGAAAATAATAATAATAACAAAATGATAATAATAATACATGCTTTATTAATATTATGCATTATTTTAGTTATTATAACAGAAGTAATACCAATACAAATAATTAATAAAATAACATGCAAGTCTCCCTGTTTTGAAAAACTTCTCCCTGTTTTGACTGGAGGGAGAACACTTCTCCCTATTTTTTGAGTCTGGCTTGACCCCTGGAGTAGTCGCTACAAGTTTTTACCATATAAAGCTATGTAAACAAAGATGCCCGCTGGCAGCTATGTTTAATGTTGAATCAAAGTGAGTTTCGACAATGACCAACATCATGGCATGCTGATCATTTTAGAAAAGCCCTATATCAATATCTCTTACAGTTTTCAAAAATTAGTCGAAAATTAGTCACTACAAATAAGGATTTTTTTTAGCGGTGGTGGCCATCTTGAATTTCCGGCCAACCTGAAATTTTGCTAGGATCAACTAGACATCAAGAGCAACATTCCTTTGAAGTTTCCATCAAGTTTCAGAGGAGTAGTCGCTACAAAAACAAAGAGTTTACGGTTGGACAGACGTCTGGTCGGACAGACACCGCACAACGGCACAAGTTCTGCTGATCTTTGATCTCTGATCAGTAGAGCTAAAAACCTACAAAAGTTGGGGGTGAAAAAAACACTGGTTCATTTCAGGGGGATCAGTGCTCAAAGAAAATTATTTTAAGAGACAGGCCCAGGGCTTGTTGCTTCTGAAAATGGACAGGCCCTGATTTGAAATGGACAGGCCCTGATTTGAAATGGACAGGCCCTGATTTAAAATGGAAAGGTCCAATATTTTTTTCTTATTGGAAATGTGTCTTTATTCACTTTTATAGCACACATTAATTTTGTTACGTATGTTTTAATCAAGCTCAGAACCTCCTCTGACTATATTTTTCTTTTTGCTACCACTTTATGCTCCCTGGTCAGCCGACTTATTTACCATTTCGTTTAAAATATGTTAGAATAGAATATTACATAGTAATTTATAACCAATGCAAAGGAGAGTACTAGCACTTTTGCCAAACGATAATAATCAGAGCCGACTTGGTGAAACTGGAGCTAAACTTGGAGCCAAATTTTTAATCAGGTTTTATGAGACTATCAGAGCCTCCTCTGGCTATATTTTTTCTTTTTGTCACCACTTTCTCCAAGTAAAGAATTAGGAGCCTAGACTAGAATTCATTTAAAAGTAGGATTCCAGGAACGCCTTACACCTTAAATAATGAATAGAAATATACTTTATATCTGTATTTATACATATACATTATATATATATTTTCCTTTCCACCAACATGTATTTGTAAAGGACAGTTTTTCTTATTTGATTATGTAAAAAAAAAAAAAAAAAAAAAAAATAATAATAATATATCCGAAATTATGTACCATCCAAACTACTATGACACCGCACTTTGACGGCCCGAACATTTCACAAACATTCAATCGAAATACCATCAATAACGATTTTTTTTCATGCATTAATGTGTTTTTAATGACAAAAACGGTATTTCTTATCACAAAGAAAACACAACCCTAATAGCAGAATAATGAGTTTCATGTCAACAATTGTCAAGCTCAAAGTTATGACAAACTGCCGACACGAAGCAAGGCAAAATATTTGAACTTCTTATTGTTTCAATGTGTGTATAACACATTTTAATTCTTTATTGCTAGTGTTTTCACACTTCACAATACACATGGGAGTATTTTGTCTTGAGGAACTTGAGCTTGAGATCCAGTAAAATTGATTTTTTGGGGGATTTTTTTTTTATTTTTTTTAGACAGGCCCGACGGGCTCCTCGTCAGCAAAATGAGACAGGCCCGGAATGGATTTCGAGGAGCCCCGGGCGTCGGGCTATCCTATTTTTTGAGCACTGGGGATAAAAAAAAAACTGGTCTCAAATCTTATCTGGAGCTCTGATTTACTCATTCAAAATGCCGTCAAATTATTAAAAAAAAACTTTCCAATTTGGAAAGCACGCTTGTTTGAGTATACCTCGGTCTAGAACAGAACTATGTTTCAAAAGTTTGCGATGATAATTATTGGGGAAAAATGTAAATGCATAATATCGTTCAGGGCTGTACAAATAAATTGTTTAGCCACTAGTCTGGGACTAGTCACCCTGTCAAAAGAGACTAGTCCCGAAAAAATTGTTACTAGTCCCAAAAAATGGACACAAGTCCTGAATTCTTTCGATTTCTCAATATGTTAAAACTGCATCTTATTTTAACGGATTTGCATACTCATTACAATTCATTATACACAGTAAATGAAACAATCCTTATTTACTCTTTAGACAATTAATGTATGTTTCAGTGGTATAGATTGTAGACCGTCATTGGGTGAAACAGTAGCAATAGTAAGAATCACATCTGCATTTTTAAATTTCAATATAGATATTGAATTTCATATTACAGTTCAGATATCATTTAATGGAGAGAAAAAACGTCATAACTTTATATAGGTTTAAGGGGCTACATATGAGATTCTTAACTTTATTACCATTTTACCTAATGCAAAAAATACATAACATGCAAATCAATATAAACATTTTATTTTTATATTTTTGTCCACTACATCAGATAATTTTGACTTTTTGATTGGCTGTGTATCACATTCTACATGTTTCGTCTTTTTTTTTTACTTTCACTTTTACTCTGAATATTTTCCTTATTTTTAACACTGAAAAGGTTCAACAATTTCATTTCTGAAATGTAAACATTAGCACTGCCGAATACGAAATCAAACTGATTATGTATATCAGTTTGTTTTGTTTTTATTTAATTTTTTTGACAACTCAATTTTTCGAACGTAAGTAGTACATTAACTATGCACAAACTGTTACCCCACCGCCTTTCATGTATGTTACAATTACGCTCAACAATACACTGAGAAACAACAAAAAATCAAACCTACCGTTTCATATTAAACATGCTTCCATTATCAAACATCCTTAGTTTCTTTACTCATCAAAAGATTGCCGACAAATCGGCCTGATTGCTAATTAATCAACGTGTTAGTGTTATTGTTCGAGTGTATCGCCATTTTCATCTCACCACGTGACAAACAGGTAATCACGTGACGAACATGCGATTTACTTGTAGTAGTCGTTTCAGTGGCTAGCGGGTCTGGATTAAAATAGATCGGGTCAACTGATTGGATAATGTCGACTGTCAATTAAAGTAATTTGGAGGCGGGACTTCCGACATGGCTGATTGTTGATAAAATTGCCCGGGGTCATTGCTGATCACCGCTCTGGATGCCTATTGCATTACATAAGCGAGTGCATTTAAATGATTACGTTGAGAAGTGTGCTGGGGTTGTTTTATGACAGGTGGCCGACATTGTTAATTGGACAAATCTGGGACTGAAATCTTTCAAACAGTAACACGTCTGACTTTCTCTTTTTTTAAAATTGGACTAGTCCGGGACTGAAATCTTTGAAAAAAGTGACACGTCCGACTTTGTACTAGTCCCGGGTGTCGGGCTATAGGATTTGTACAACCATGTCATTGAAATTTCAATTTTGTTATTTGTTATCATAATTAATATATACTAAGGCATTTAAACTTTGTTTTAGAATTAATTCTCCGTCGAAATGATTAAGATTTAAATATTCGATTACCGACTAAAAACGGCAGATGCGAATCAAGCATGATCAACTCACTTTTAATAAATGTTACTAGTCTAGATCATCTGCGATGCTTGCTTGTTTTCAAGACAAACATCTAGAACAGTTCTCCTAAACAAAGTTTGACTTTTGCTGAGATTCTGGTCACATGCTTCCAGTTTCAAATTTGTTTCTGCACAAATGGTCAAGGTGTTTGTAGTCGCAGATGATCAAGACTAAAATATTTCTAAAAGTTTAAAGGATAAACATTCATAACAAGCTGCTATTTATAAATATGATAAAAACTAATCAATTGCAACTTCATACAAGTGTTTATCTTTGAAGGTCCTGAGAATATTTGTGAACGAAATTTGAGTACTTGAGCTCAAGTCTAAGACTATTTTGAAGAATGGTTGGTGAATTCCAGGCCAGAACTATGATAAATGAAAAGCAGAGTTATTGGAAATGTCAACAGCATTGAATAACTGATAAAGAAGAATATGACCATAGGTCAATATTTTGCCAAATCATGAGCCAGGTTACGTAGGGTGCAGGTTAGTTTTATCAAAAGGGGCATAACTCTGCCAAAATGAAAGTCAGAGTTATTGAACATGTGTAACAACATTTCTTTGAGAAAGATGAAGATGTGCGTGAAGATTTATGAACATAGGTCAAATACTTTTTAAGTTATGGCCAGTTATGAGCTTGGTTACCGTTATTACTGTTATGTTGCAGGTTAAAGTTTTATGCAAAGGGGCATAACTCTGCCAAAATGAAAGTAACAACATTCCTTGAATTAAAATGAATAAGTATGTAAAGTTTTATAAGCATATTAGGTCAAACACTTTTCAAGTTATGGCCAAGGTTAGGCTGCACCTTAAAGTGTGACGGACGACAGACAAAACGATCCCCAAGTGCCTGCCAAGCTAAGCAGGCCACATAAAAACTATTTGCTTTGAACCATTTATATAAGTAATATTTTCCTGGGTAGAACCAGTACTGTATACATGTACCTCCCGCTAGCTGTAAGTTATCACTTGACAAGTCAAGCTCTCAAAACCGCAGTCAAGAAAGTTTTCAAATAAGAAATCTTACGTTTGAGACAGAAGCCCAGGAATTGGGACTTTATATCCTCATGGTCTTCAAGGAACGACTTTCCCGAGTCTGAGCCAAGATGACATAGTGTCCCATCTGTTACGCTGGCCGTCAGGATGACAGACTCCTCATCTGTCGTACTGGCTAGTTGTTCAACCTAGAAACAAAATAAAATACAATCTCAGAAATTATGTTAACCAAATAGACAGCATGTTCTCCACCACCCACTTAATGCCCGGAATATTCTATTATAATAATAATAATAGTCTTTATCTACAAAGGGTAACATATTTAGTTATAAACTAATCTTCCATGAGGTCCTCTATTATATACAAATTTACAAATAAACAAGAGGTCAATGACCTTGAAGCTCTACTGATTGATTTTGATTTCAGGAAGTAGTGACTACAAATTTGTTTTTTGAAAAATTATTTTTAGCCGTGGCGGCCATCTTGAATTTCCGGCCGACCTGAAATTTTGCTAGGAGCAATTAGACATCAAGAGCAACATTCCTATGAAGTTTCATGAAAATCCGTCAAGTTTCAGAGGAGTAGTCGCTACAAGTTTTCATTATATAACTCTATGTAAACAAAAATTGCCGCTGACAGCCATGTTTAACATCGAATCAAAACGATTTTTGACAAGGATCAACATCATGTCATGCTGACCATTTTAGAAAAAGTCCCATATCAATATCACTTATAGTTTTCAAGAAGTAGTCGCTACAACTTGTATTTTGAAAAATTATTTTTAGCCGTGGTGGCCATCTTGAATTTCCGGCCGACCTGAAATTTTGATAGGATCAATTAGACATCAAGAGCAACATTCCTGTGAAGTTTCATGAAAATCCGTCCAGTAGTTTTAGAGGAGTAGTCGCTACAAGTTTCATTATATAACTCTATGTAAACAAAGATGGCCGCTGGCAGCCATGTTTAACGTCGATTCAAAACGATTTTCTACAAGGACCAACACCATGTCATGCTGATCATTTTAGAAAAAGTCCCATATCAATATCACTTATAGTTTTCAAGAAGTAGTCACTACAAACTTGTCTTTTAAAAACCTATTTTTAGATTTGGTGGCCATCTTGAATTTCACATCAACATGAATTTTTGCTAGGGTGAACTAGACATAATTGGCAACATTTCTGTAAAGTTTCATGAAAATCCATTCAGTAGTTTCAGAGGAGTAGTCGCTACAAAAAAAGTTTACGGACAGACAGACGGACGACGCACCATGGCTGATCTCTGATCAGTCGAGCTAAAAATGACAGAACAAATCAAATAAAGCAGTAGTTGATCAATTAAGGCACAGGTTTTTTTTTCATTATTTTGGGAACATGACCCATACCCCTGGAATTGGGAATTTTAGCGCGATTTTTCATAAAATTGGGAATTTTAGCGCGATTTTTAATAAAATTCGGAAACATATAAAGTAAAGCATTCCTTTCATAATTATATCTTTTAATACTGTTTTTGTAAACCAAGATAAACTGAAGCATTTATTTAAGCTTTTGAACCCCAATCATTGGATTGGCACACTTTTTTTTTTAAATTGGGAATTCTTTCCTCAAAATTGGAAAAAAAAGATATGTTTTGCCATTGGGAATATGACCGAATAACGGCTATAAAAACGGCCAAAAAAAATCCCTGAGGCAATAAATAAAAATTAAATGTTTACATACAAACCTAACAATATTCCTAAACATAAATTAGACCCACATCCAGCATACTAAATAAACTCATCTTAATTGGCTGGGTATCCAGCATTAAGAAAAAGACTGCAAACTCAACCACCAGCGTACCATTATGACGCCAGTCTCAAGGTAAAAAAACTCCTATGAAAGGATGAACCAAATCAGCTTACCCAAAGTGGGGTTACACTCTCTCACAGGAAGTGCAGACTAGGAATACAGCGATGCATTTCGTATTAATGATCAAAAGTTATTTTGGAATAAAAAGCATGACAATATCTGCCAGAATGGCAACTTCAATGTTGAAACCAAAATTGACCTAATTATTTAACAATAAATATCGCTATTTCAGCCCATAATGTGGCCACTACAGAAAACAAGGGAGATGCATATGAAAAGAGCTGGATTTTCTTTACATGACTTTTCTTTCATTTTTAAAATGTAATATTTAATTTACTAAGAATAGTAAACTATCTCACCAGTTGTTGTATCTGTGTCTTCAGTATGGCCTTCAGAATGACCTTGTAGCCTGGGATCTCCTTGATCACATCCATATCTGGGGTAGCCATGATAATGGTCAATTGTTAATACTGGTATATTCAACAGAGTGCCAAAACGTGATGGTGAGTCTCTACATCAGCAACCGGAATGTGTCTGTATTTCTGTGGTTTTATTGTCAAGCCACTGAGCCCGTGTCAAAATTGTTCTTCGTACCATACGATATATACAACATGTTATTATGTTTGCCAAATTTTAACCAAATTCTTTTTTGTTGAATCATATATATTGTTTCAGGGAATATTCGACTGTCTGCTGAAAACCTGAAAAAGACAACTATTGACATAAACTTGGCTTTTACATAAAACAACTGTATGAAAAGTTGAGAAGCGTATATTTATATGCTCAATATTAAAGAAAATGTCTGTATGAAAGAATAAAATCCTTCTTTTTGCTGCCCAAGACCTTCACTTTGCTATAATTCCTGCACCCCTCACTTTAAAACCAGGCAAGCATAGTTAATCCCCCGCATGTCTGATTTTAGGAGGACACACACACAGCTATGGTCCACCACTCCAGAAAAATTTAGCATAAACTAACCTGAAAATGCACCAGGATTTACCATAAAATAAATTACGCCATGTACTGATGATGTAGACAACTAAAAATGTTTGAGAAAGCATCATCATAAGCAGCCTCCAGATGCATCTTTTTTTTTAAGAATGCATAAATTTGGTGAAGTCTGGTGCATTTTCTAGGCAGCATTATGTTCGTGGTAAAAATATGAAACCTGGGCTTGTTTCTCATAAAAATATGAATTCATAAATAGATGAATTTGGCCTTTAAGCAATGATAACATCAGACCCATGTCAAACCTCTAGATACTTATTAGACAGTTATATAATATTTTGGCAGCAACTAATTTAATGCACCTCAATTCTCACAACATCGCAAGGTTGAATTTACATTTCAGCTGCAGCACGAATGTCATATCACCGTTTAGTTTTCCAGACACAGACGGAAAAGACAGAGATCCCTTCGAGGACCTCGAATTATAAACAGTCGAGCAAGCACAAAGAAACGAATTAATCCATATTAATTAACAACGTTTAAGTAGAGATATAATAATTGTAAACAAGTATTTAAGCAAATAACATATCATCTATTAACACATCAACCTACACGTTATCATATAGATATACGATAATAATGATATCACGATAGATTGACAATTTTCAAGCATGATCTTCGATGGCGTTCTTGTAATCATGGCGGACCAACGCAGCCATAGCTTTCGTATAACCGATTTTAAAAGACCCAGACTTCCGTAATTTTCCGTTAGCCATTGCAATGTTTTACATATGCTTTACACAATCTGCACTTACCTTTTTTATATCAACATCATGCCATCAATTGCTTATTTGAATTCAATTCCCGGACGATTAAAATTCGCTTGTTTATGAGTGGAGGGCTGCAATTTAATTGACCGAGAGATGCGCTGTAGGGGAGATAACTCGGTTGTTGGGGCGGCAGACGGGGAGAAGGAAAGATCAAAACAAAATTTATTTGTTCTTGCATTTGTATTTTGACTTCACGATGTTAAATCATTGATAAATATAGCTATTATTTTGAAATGGTACTTACAATAAAATGGTTTGACAGCTCAGCTTGCATAATCAACATAAATTAGATGAATTTATCCCCCTTAAGAGCCTCCATGATAATATCCCGCGTGATTCAGCTGTCAATCACGCGTGTCACGTGACATTTGTTATCGCTTCGAACTCGTGTTATTGAAAGTGTAGTCCCCGTTTATGATAACTTTGTTTGTCTAGATATTATCCACGCGTTTGTAACCACTGTTAGGTGTGTGCTACGCGTTAAACCTGATGTGTCGAGCAGCACGATCCAGGCATACGTGGATGGGGATAGAGGGGTTGGAAAATCTCAAGGCTCGAATATAACGGGGGTTGTTTTTGGTGAGAGTGGTGGATTGGGATGAACATTATCGTCATACATGTGATACATGAACACACTTTTAAACAAGTTTCTTCATTGATGTCAGGGGAGATAACATGAATGAATAAAAAAAATATATATATATTGTATTTAATAACCAATGATAAACATGATACTGAGTTGAAACTTACCTTGAATATACCTCTAAAATAATTAGAAATTAATAGAAAGTAGCGAAATATATCAATTATCCCATTTATAAATAAGTACATTCCAGAATTAAAAACACAAAACAAAGAACATTTCCGACTTTTATTTTTGTCAAAGACAATGTACAAACATGGAACATTTAAAGCAACCAACATCAATCAACCCTTCTTTTTTTTTTAAAGTAAAATCTGAAATCAAACACACAAACATCAAACTAAAGCAACGTACGTCAATCACGGTACTCCTGTCGCGAGACAATAAAATCAACAAACATATACCAAACAAAGGAAATGGACCGATGATTTTCGGAAAATCTATTTTAGCAATTTTACGGGAGTTTTTCACACAATTCCGTGGGGCCGGGAGGAGGGTTAGAATTTCACGCCGTGAGGTATCGCATGTATGTATCGTTTTCCCTATTTTGGGGGCCTGAATTTTAGCAGCTTTCCAATATCTGAGGTCAGAAATTTAGCAGTTGTTTAAGGGAATGTATAGACATACTCGTACAGGCACAAAGCCAAGCAGCAATCATACTTATTGAGAGTTCTGCAAATCTTTCAAGGATGAAAGAATTATCAAAACCGGATGATAAACAATTAAGATATAATAATTTGAAGGTTCTTTCGAAACGGATATGCAAGCCGCCATTTTGAGAACTATGAGATCACTGTTCTAAATTACCATATATGGAATTCTTATAAATATGTTATTTAACTGATTTGTAGGTGGAAAACCACAGCAAAGGTATGACAATTAAGTAAAGTGTTATAACGCATTATAAGTGTTTATAACGCATTATAAGTGTTATAAAGCATTATAATATGGCCAGTAAAGGAATTTGCATTCATTTGCAGCAATTGTCTTTGCTTTAAATGATATTTACCAATATCCAATATGCCATATGTGGTAATTTAGAACTATATGACGTCATATTTCTCAATATGGCGGCTCCTAGATTTGTTTTAGAACAACCTTAAATGGTCATATCTTCTTTGTTTATTATCCAATTTCGATAATACTTGCACCTATTTCCAAGTTTTTCAAAACTCTCAATAATAAAGGATTGTTTGGCTGTGTCACTAAATTCCCTTTAATGACAATAATATAAGAAAAGTTACGGCTACAACTAATATATATGAAGAATAAGAAAAGAATTGACAATAAAGCAGTATGTAGAAAAGAATGACGGAAGAAGATCTGAACTAGGTCAAATAAAATTCAAAGTAGGCACATGCAATCAAGCAGTAAGATAAATGACAACGTCAAGTAGGCACTAAGATAAATGACAACGTCAAGTAGGCACTAAGATAAATGACAACGTCAAGTAGGCACTACGATAAATGACGACGTCAAGTAGGCAGTAAGATAAATGACAACGTCAAGTATGCACTAAGATAAATGACAACGTCAAGTAGGCAGTAAGATAAATGACAACGTCAAGTAGGCACTCAGATAAATGGGAATGCAACGTAAATGAGCATAAGTATGGCGGTAATCCTCTTCCACACATAACGAGATATTATAAGCCCGTTTGCTAATTGTGTGTGTGGAAAAAATTACCTAGTACTGACAACAAGAGGCCCAAGAGGGCCAGTGGAAGATATACTAGAGCTAATATGGCTCTTATAACATCAATCACAGACATATTAATAAACGGATAGCAAACTTCCTATCTTGACCAATGAAGTAACCAAAATATCAAGTGGCACCTTAACTTTTCCGTCTATCTTCTCTCTCAACTATTCACTGATTTTGATGAGGATACATTCAACAGATTCATAGTGAATAGCAAAATGAGATTATATAGAGATTATTTAACTGCTGGGATCGATTATAGGGAAATCCTTCACGAGTGGTAGACGTGTGGGTTTTTTCATGAAAGAGCGCACGCGAGTGAGTGAAAAAAAAAAGCACGTCTTCCATCAAGTGAAGGATTACCCAATAATCGATCCCAGCAGTTAAATAATCTATTTATTACATTTTTGCAAACAAATATTCCCTTTATTGAACGTTATCGGCGGATGACGTCGACGTCAGCAACACTTTGTTGACGTCACGACTCAACGTTGCAACGTTAGTTATTATTGTGTTCTAAGTTAGCAACGTTAGTTATTATTGTGTTCTGAGTTAGTTATTAATATTTAGCGATTATGAATATTCTTGCACTGAGAAATCCGATCTTTCACGCATAGAAATGTAATAAAATAAGTTATGTTTACTTTCAAAAAAATAAATTGTATAAAAAAATGTTTAAAGTTAAAAATGTCATAATTTTTCGCTTTTCTCTTAAAAATCAAGGTTTTGACATAGTCAAATGTTCCATCAAACTCCTATTTTGCTCTAAATGTAAGAGAAAGCAAAATACTATCATTGGAAAGAAAGTTAAATTTGTCATGGGATTTGGCATGAATGAAACTTGTATCTGTAAAACTCTTCATGATACGTGTGTTTAAATTTGGGAAATTTTTGCACTGTGCCACCTGAAATTTAGATAATTTTCCTAGTGTCCAATCTATTTGTTATTAGGTCTGTGCATCAATGAAGCGAGTGACTATCGTCTTAAAGAGGCAACATATAGCATTTTTAACTATATCAAGAGCCGTAACTCCGCCGTTACTGGTCCGATCTGGCTGGTTTTGGAACTTGGCCAGTAGAGATAATAAAAATAAAAATAAAAAATAAAACATTTAAAAAGAATATATATATAAATAAATAGATAAAAAAAAAAGACAAATAGAAAAATAATAAAAGAAAGAAAGAAAAATCTGGTAAAGTTTGATAAAGATAAGATGAAAAATAATGGCCCTATCGCCTAACAAGGCAAAATATAGCATTTTTAATGAAATCAAGGGCCATAACTCCGCTGTTACTGGTCCGATCTGACTGGTTTTCGAACTTGTTTGAGCTTTTATTGACATTAACAATCTAGTAAAGTTTGGTAAAGATCGGAGGAAAAATGAAGGCCCTATCGTCTTAACGAGGCAAAATGTAGCATTTAAAAAAATATATATCAAGGGCCATAACTCCGCTGTTACTGGTCCGATCTGGCTGGTTTTCGAACTTGTCCGAGCTTTTATTGACATTAACAATCTGGTAAGGTTTGGTAAAGGTCGGGTGAAAAATGAAGGCCCTATCGTCTTAACGAGGCAAAATATAGCATTTTTTACTAATCAAGGGCCTTAACTCCGCTGTTACTAGTCCGATTTGGCTGGTTTTCGATCTTGTCCGAGCTTACATTGACATTAATAATCTGGTAAAGTTTGGTAAAGATCAGATAAAAAATGAAGGCTCTATCGTCTTAACGAGACAAAAGTTAACAACGGACGACGGACGGACGGACGGACGACGGACAACTCGGCATCACATAAGCTCTCGGCCAGCAGAGCTAAAAATGATAGTAGGTCCAAGAGCACTATTTTGTATATAACGTTTTAAGATTGTAGGTCACATACTATTAATTGGACAGCATTGTTCACGATCATGTGACCTTGGTGACCTTATGCCAAAAAAGCAATTGCGTTGTGGCACCATGGATACATTTTGTATACAGTTTCAAGATTGTAGGTATGATAACACATATATACAAATTACAACACGGCTGGCGTTTTAACTTTATCATGATCGTGTCACTGTGACCTTAATCTTTTACCTAGTTATTGTTGTTGTCTTTTCGAAGAAAAAAAGAGACATAAGTGTTGCTTTTCCGGTGAAGGCGTCAACATTTAGGTCATTTTCTCACAAACTGTATGCACTAGATCTTTCAAACTTTGCTTATAGTTGTATCTTGGGTGGTACATCGCAACGTGGCTAAGCAAAAGTGACTTTGACCCTCCAAGCAAAGGGCATATAACTTAATAATGTTTACGTTCAACTTTTGCGTTTAGGTCACTTTTTCACGATAACAATTATTTCTGTATAGTTTCAAGAGTATTGGACATTGGTCTAATAGTTACAAGAAACAGTGGGGAAGTGTTTCTCAGGATTGTGTCATTGTCGTTATGACCTTGACGATCGACTGCCCCAAAAACAATAATGTGCCTCCTCTCACCTATATAACAGTGTGCATATTAAGTTTCTCGAGTGTAGATATTATATTTCCGGAGTAATCACTGAATGGCGATCACAGTGACCTTGATTTTTGAACTACTGACATCAAAAGCAAAATTATTCTTCCTCTCACTCACCACAGGCAATGTGCATGTGAAGTTCCATGAGTGTATGTGTTATACTCCTGGTTTCATAACTCGGAATGTCGTCCATATAAGGTCATGGTGACCTTGACATTTGTTCTAGGGACCTAAAAAGCAATAGGATTCTTCCTCTTGTCAAGGTACCTATATATGCAGTTTAATGAGAGTATGTATTATGCTTTTTAAGTTATCGCGCAGAATGCATACATCCTTATAGGGATCTATGAGGTTGTGACGACATTGACGTTTGATCTTTTGACCCTTATAACACAATGGTTCCTCCTCTCAGGAAAGTCTATGAACCTATGAAGTTGCACGAGGATGACTGTTATGCTTTCAGAGCTAGCGCGCAGAATGTATTTCCATACGCGGTCATGGCAACCTTAACATCTTTTCATCCGAGCAAGCCCCGTGTGGTTGCCGGGTGCCCCGTTTGGTCACGGGGCAAAGAATAGGGCCACTGCAGATCCCTTTGGAGGGGTAGGCAGAGGGGTAGAATCCCCCCAAATTCATGTTCATTTTATCATTTTTTGTTCATGTTCATTAAAGGTCTTCATCATGATCCCTGCATTGTTTCAGGTGCCATCTCGCTCGCATCGAAAGAGCAGTGGCAGAAAAACAATAACGTGGCTCCAGCGTAAATGGAGTTTCTACGATAGAATTTGCAGCAACTCTGCAGTTCAGGGTGAGAAGGTTCTAGGCCCATTTTCCATATTTTATCTCGATGTACATGGAAGATGAGCATGGCATGTTCATGCCTGCTAGGCGCCAAATACATTTTCATGTGTTGGTGCGTCTTAAAACCCCAATTCAATTCATCAGAGCAATGGGCCTATAAGTTTCATGAGTGTGGGTGTTATACTTCGGTGGTTATTTCTGGGAATATGCAAGTCCATGAGGTTATGCTGACCCTGTCCTTTAACATACAGACTCCAAAAGCAATATGTATCGACCATGTCTATAAAGTTTGATGAGCATGGGTGTTATATTTATTACAACAACAACAACAACATAAACTTTATTACTCTCAGGCATCAACATGGTGCAAACATGAGGAACATGTACAATACAATACAATACAAACAACATTATTAAACAGTGTAACTAATGACCGACATAAACAATATATTTCAATTTGTAATTATGGTCGAGAGTCGGGAGGGGGTAGTGGGGGTTGGGGCAAAGGGGTAGGGGGGCAGTCACAATGATATTATAAATAATTACATGTCTACATAGAGACACATACCAGTATTTCGTAAACATGATATATATTCGGTACGCGTCTTATACTATTAATATTGTCTTCCTTTAGTGGTTTTCAAAAATACTTCTAGCGGCGACAATTGTGTCATCCTTATGGCATTTAATGAAATCCTCCTTTTCCCATCTTGTTATCTCCCTTCTATCATAGTTGGTGAAGAAATCCCAGAAACATGGAGAACAAGGGAGAGTTATGTACATGTATGCGTAGAGTGAACAAATTGAGTTAGGGATTATAATGCTTAGTCCATATAAGGTCATGGCGACCTTCAAGCTTGACCCTCCAAAAGCAATAAGGTTCTTCCTCTTACCAAGGTCGGTGCACTATGAAATTGTGTTAGTGTGTGTGTTATGCTTTTGAAGCTATCGCACGGAATGCATATTTCAATACGAGGTCATGATGACATTAACCTTGACCTTTTGACCCCCAACAACTATCGAGTTCCCCCTCTCACCAAGGGTAATGTATCTTTTAGATCACGTTCTCCTGCATGAATTGAAACAATCTTGAACCATCTAAATTATTTACCATATGAAATGCGCACAATTTCTTTTTAGCTTCAGTATTTGTATATGATGTATATAATGCATGTCTGTTTCAAATTTAATTGTCAACTTTATTTTCTTTTTCTTCCTTTGTTTATATTGTAAACCTGTGTAAATATGTAAATTAGAGGGCCACATGGAAGATGTTCACAAACTAAATGTGTTATCCTCAATAAATGAAGTCCATTATTATTATTATTATTATTATTATTATTACGAAGTTCATGAGGTTGGATTGTATGCTTTTGAAGTTATCATAAATAATTTGTATTTCCATATGCGGTATTGGAAATCTTGAAATTTGACCTGCTGACCCCAAAAGTAATACTTGTAGAAAAGAACATGACTGTATCCTTTTTAAGACCATCCCCAATACAAAGTTTCATTAATATTAACTTTTTCAAGGTCAAGGA
>JAWPHD010021948.1:0-26652 GCA_037043455.1 Cyrtodaria siliqua
TTATGAAGACTTAACCATGTTTACAAATCGCATATTGAATAAATCCACGAACTAAAATCACAAAGTACACCACTGCATTTTCGACAAATTGCAAAAAAAAAAAAAAAAAAAGGCATTTTACGGTTTAACTGTTGATTTTTAGGTGTTTGTTATACAAATTTTAAAATACCCAACCAAATTACGACAAAATTACACTACAAAAACAGTTTATCAAAACTCTATCCAGGTGTTCATCTCATATAATAATGCATATGTGTCGCTTAAACGTATATGTTTATTCATGGGATTTTTGTAATATCCGTAATTGAATAAGTGTGAAATGAATTATCCATTTTAGTTTTTTTTTGTCTGGCTGGTTAAAGTTTTTTATATTGTATCTATAGAGTTTTGATTCTCAAACGATGTAAGTTATGTATATACCGCGTGGTCAGTAGGTTTAGAAACGATGTACATATGTTGTAAAATGTGGCTGTTGTTGGCGGGATAGCTACTTTAACCGCAGTAGCACCTGTATGTCGGATATAGCTTTTAGAGTAAACATCAGTAATCTATCTCGATGCACTGGGTACCGATTCTTATCTGGAAGCGTTTAATTTTTTTCTATATCTTATATGTATGTTATATTGTCACATTAAGTTATATTATTTAAATCAGATAATATGTACTTAGTAATTCTTAATTGTCCCGTTTTATCCCCAAGGCATTAATTGCCAAATTTATCAAAACAGCAATGAGCTGGGCATATATAAGGCTTGCAGGCATATTGCAACTCGACATATATGAACTTGATGCTAACTTGCTAGATAAGAGAGACCGTTGAGAAGCCGGCTACTTCGATATAACCTTTATGACGGATTAACATTTTAGTTGTATGTATTTTAATGCAGTCATCCTGCTTGAGCGCATACAGCCTGTTGATGCAGTGGATAGCATGGGGGACTTTAAATTCAGAGGACCCAGGTTCAAGCCTCACCGGAGTCAGTGAATTGTGTCGGTGTGTTCTTGGCGAGACACTTTTACCCTCGTCCGTCGGATGGGGACGTAAACCAGGCGATCCCGTGTTGTTTTTTTTGCTCCCGTCTTGTCAAAGAAACATAGGTGTCTATTCGTCAATAGGGCAGGTTCCTAAATGTCTATTTATCACCCCCCCCCCCCCCCCCCCCTACTCTAAATCAAATATGGAGAACATCACAACCTATGTTTAGATACATATCCTAAGCAGGTGATATTGTAACAACTGCACCAATACTAACCCCCCCCCCCCCCCCCCCCTACTCTAAATCAAATATGGAGAACATCACAACCTATGTTTAGATACATATCCTAAGCAGGTGATATTGTAACAACTGCACCAATACTAACAAATAGTTGCCATGGTAAGTAGTTAGTACAGTGATCCGGGTATCACCCTAAAGATATTTCTTCGTCGGCGTCGTGTGGTTCCCGGGCAAGAATATGACCACTGCATATCCAGGCATAGGGGTAAAATTTCCCCGAATTCATGTTAATTTTTGTCATTTTTGTTCATTTTCATCATGAAACCTTTATTGTTTCAGGTGCTACTTCAGTGGTGGCAGTGATCGTGGCTCCAGCGAAAAATGGAGTGTTTACTATAGAATTTGCAGCAACTCTGCAGTTCTGCTGGTAAAAGGTTCTAGGCACATTCTGCAATTTTTTATCTAGATGTTAATGAAGAGTGAGCCGGATTGAAATTTCATTCCTGTTGGCGCCATATATCATGTTTGTGTTGGGTGTGCCGTAAAACCCCAATTCAAATCATTTCATCGTCGTCAATTCTTTTTTCAGTAACACAAAATTGGTTCGTGCAAATGCATATACTACTATTTTTACATTACATATGCAGAATTCTTCATTGTGTTGTATATGGGTCGGGTAATTCAGGTGTAAAAATCCTTAAAATATGCATAAATTGTAATTAAAAAGTATTAAAATAGACAACTTTTAAGATTTTGCGTTGCAATATGCAATGTTTAATTCATGTATTTATGTATAATACATAATCCAAATGTGTAATCATAAGTATTGCCATGACGCATACACCTAAAAAAGACTTTTGTTAAAAAAAAACACGTTAAACCGCACATTTCCTTTATCTAGAATCCTTTGGACTATGTATCATCTGTGCAATATATGTTTGGCATGTGTCTCAACTAATATCAGGCTTACTGAACACCTATGCGCAATGCGATGAACATTGCTTAGTACTTAATTTCATCAATATATCATAACAATCCCTTATTCATATTATAATATTATTTAAATCATGTAGAAAGGTTGTAAATTACTGATTCTTACAAGTATACACATATATTGTAAAAAAATATTAACTAAACTAAATGCATAAAAATGTGTCAATAGTGGGTGGGGTAAATTTACTTCTAATTTGAAACAAAATAGAGATTTTAAACTTAATTCAGTGCTAAAAAATAGCTTATTTACGCTTTATGTAACTCAATGAATTGTAAACTTAAGTGCATCTTTAAAAAGTACATCAATAATTATTCATACATGCATGACATTCAAAAGTGAACATCAAAATCTTATATGAAAGCGCCACAATGATAACCTATTAATGTTCGATTTTTTTATATATAAGCTACCTGTTCCAGATTGCTATCATGGAAAAATGTAATCTATATACATTGCTCTTTTCAAAAAGGGATGGTAGAATTTGTCCCTTGAGTTGGTAACAATATCGAAAAATGTGGGTCCTGGCTCAATGCCTAATAGTAGTTGCAGCTAAAGAGAAAACCAATCTGGGGTACGACCACAAAACTCGAGGGACGAAAGCTCATGCACCCACCTCCGTTAATTGGGGTTTCAGGTAGGTACAATCATAGAGTCCCAAGAGGTAGTCCAGTCATCGCACAAGTGAAAAGTGAAGCGTAATGACTGACTGTAGAGGGGTCAATCACTAAACATGCAGTGCGCTGTAAAACCAAAGGGTTATATCATTTTTTGACGAACTTCCTGATTAAATTTGTAAAGCGGTCAGGAAACCCGTCAGATCCCTTTAACTTTCGAAGTTTATAGACCACATCTCCATAAAATGAGGGTTGTGATATGCCTAGTCGCCTAGTGTTTTAAGGTTGGTGTTGTACTTTTCCAGCAGGCCCTCGCTGCGGCGGTAGAATTTAGAGAAAGATCTACGTAGTTTGTGATAACGAAAACCCTGCTGAAGATGTTTACTTGTAATAACCTGATTTAGATCATTGAAGTCTATAACATCATTACACGCTCTAGCAAATCGAATGAGCTGGGAGATATACACCCCGTATGAGGTAGCACGAGGTACATCTCCATCCAGGTGTGGATAGTTAACGATGTTAAAATTGAAATCATCTCTCTTATCATAGAGTTTAGTATGAATACAATCATTTGAAATCGAGAGATGAATATCGAGAAACGCTGCTACTGTATCCGAACTGTTGGCATTATTCAACGTGAGCTCTGGTGGATAAATGCTAGTAACCATACGAGCAAACAACGGATTATCAATATTGAGTATGTCATCAAGATACCGAGAAGTATTATTAAATAAAATGCATCAATAATTTCACCCTGGCTAGCAGGTGACAAACTCAACATAAAATATCTTTCATAGCAATACAAAAACAAATCTGCAACAAGTGGCGCACAGTTAGTACCCATAGGAATACCAACAACCTGGCTGTAAATAGTTTTGCCGTATCTTATAAAGATGTTATCCAGAAGAAAAGATAAGGCTCTACAAACATCAATACAAGTCCACAAATTATACTTATCAATGGGGGCGTTAGTAAAGAAAGCCCTGACATTATTACAAGCTAGAAAAGTTGTACCTTCTCTAGCAAATGTCTTCTGAATAAGCTGAAGCATTTTTTTTTTTGATAAAATATGTGGTAGTGTAGTATACAGTGTAGAAAATTCGTAGGTGCTTAGAGAAGAGGCATGAAAATGCTTACACCGTAGTTTGTCAAGAACTTCAGAGTTCTTGGATAGACCAAAACAGATTGATTCCTGATTTCTCGTAGGCCTTTCCGCAATATTCTTTAATGTTCTTTAATCGCGGAAGTCAGGATTCTATAGTTTGATATATTGGTCGTGGTACATGAACTAGAATTAGCGATAAAACGTGCTTTGTAAGGAATTTTGTGAAGTTTGGGTATCCAGTACATTGTAGGGAGCTTCGTCTGCTTACTAATTACAGAAACCTTTATAGTCTCCATAAAGGTCACATGCTGGGAAACAATGTCTGTCTCCAGCAGAGGTGTAGTCAGATAAGCAGAGGTGCTCGCTAGCTCAGCATTCAAAGTATTGATATAATGTAGTTGTCAGACAATAATTATATTGTTGGAAGCTTTGTCTGCTGGAACTAGAGCACATTTAGTATGTAAATTCTGAATACCCTTCTTAAGGTGTCGTAAGTAGAAGGCCGTGGAAGCAGGGATGGATTTGATTCGTAAAATAAAATACGTAATTCAACAATTTCTGAAATAGTTTTCATCCAAGCAGTAAGTGCATGTTTATCTGCTTTTTCTCGCTTACACCATTTTGTTCAGAAATCCGTTAAAGAACCCGCAATTTCATTGCGACAGGCATTAAAATCAATATCAGATGGAAGGCGATATTTAGGCCCTTTGGCAATTAAATGCCGAATCCTCTTATCCTCAATTACATCAAGATTTCCAGTAAGAATGTGACTGGCAGGTTCGTAACAAATTTAGAATTTTGACAATCTCAATCAGTAGGAGTAGATGTCTCGATCTCAAGATCAGAAACGATCCTATTATAATTGAAAATAAGATTTCTACTAGATTTCTTATACTTGTAACAAATAACAGGATTCTCAATATTCTTGAAATACTTTGGAATTTTGTCAGTCACCCGCATATCATTAAAAATACCGGCTAAATTAATGAAATCGATGCCTTTATCAACATAAGTTATCTTCAAAAAATGCCTTCGATGGTCAGATGGAGCATCTATATGTGGACGCAAAATATGTTGCGTGTAACTTTGAATAATAGATGCAACCTCTTATAATGGATTAGTACGACATAAATGGCATCCGCTTCTTCGTCAAGTTTCTGTAAGCAAGAAAAGACAGACTGACTACTTTGCTAAGGAGGGCGTGTCTACCCGATTTTTTATAAATAGCATAAAGGTCTGCAACAGTAAAGACTTTCCTAAGTTTACGTTTAAGATTATGGTTCTTCCGGAGACCATGTGACCGTCGTTTACGTTTACGAATAGACAATATGCTAAAAGGATCTATATCTGGGTTATTGAAAAAATTTCCTTCTTGATAAATGTTATCGTTTAACCCCAATGGATATGCTTTATCCATTTGAGTTCAGCAATATATCTAGCTTGTATCTTGTAACCTTTGTAGCAGTATTATCAAATTCAATATATTCCACGGGCTGAATGCTAACATCATCTATGGAATGCCCCGAATCCCTAAAGTGTGTATAAAGAAAGTTTTTAAATCGTTTCGACTGACGTATTTTATATAAATGTTCACAGAAAACGAACTTTCATGGATCGGCCAGTTTGGCCTACATATGTATACCACATTTAGGATAATTTCAGGTCAAAAGATAAACGGTATTACTTGACGATCAGTTAATGTCTGAAGGTATACCCACACTAAACTCTCTACCATTGGTAGTGGACTTAACAGTGGACTTTTGCGACGAGTATTTACATGCACTTCACCTTTTCGAGTTGCACTTAAGGATAGAGGGATAGAACGTACGTCTACTGTTTAACCGATTAACATTAACTGGTGGTCTAACTTTATATCGATTAAGTACAGACGTTTAAGTGGTGTTAATTTAACAGATTAATTAGTAAAACACAAATATGCTCGTGTATATATAAATACAGAAAAACCAGTAGCCTAAAAAGCCACAAACAAGGTACTCAGTGACTTGGCAGAAGCCAGAGCAACACGCGAGTCAACCATTGAGGGCACGACAAGAGAAGATTGCAGACAAACATCAAACGTCACCGTCCTTTTGGACTTTAGCTAGACGTTATCATATGGTCCACAACCTGTCCGGTCATCACACAATTAAAGAGGAAATCATAGTGGCGAACTGTAAATGGGTCTACCACCAAGCATGCAGTGCGTTGCAAAATGATAGGGTCATAACCTCTTTTGATAAACCTTTTAACAAGTTTAACAAAGATAGATTGAAAGTGATCATGAGCAAGGATATTACGAAGTTTGTAAATCATGTCAGAATCAGAAGTCAAACTTGTCTTGGAGCATAAAAAACAAGCAAATGCGTTGAGATGGATTGATAAATTAATCGATGAACTTCCTACTTAAACCTATACGAAGAAAGTTCACTTATAAATAAGGGGAGACAATGCAGGTTTCAGTGGGTTGATCAGGGTGTAGAATTTTACAATAAAACATACACGTTTTTCAGGCAAGGGTTGATAAGTCTAATAATACTAAACATTGTAGTATTAAAATGACACCGATTGAAGCAAGTAAGAAACAAAATGTAGGAGAGGTGTATTTCAATATGTAAGGAAAGATGAAAAATAAGCTTTACCATAGTTTAAAATAGGAGACAAAGATAGAATTAGTAAATATAAAATAACATTTGAGAAAGATTATACATCAAACTGGACGGAATAAATCTTTGTTATTGATGAAATTCAACATACAAATCCTATAACGTAAACAATAAAAGATTTAAACAATAAAAAGAATGACGAGAGCTTTTGCGAATTAGAAATAATGAAAGCTTATCAAGAAATATTTAGAATTGAAAAAGTTATACGACGTGATTATAAAAAGAAAAAGCGTTGGTTAAGTGGAAGGGTTATAATAATGATTTTATTAGTTGGGTACCGTTTAAGAACATTCAAAATATTTAAAAAAAAAAAAAAAAAAAAAAATATTATATAGTATTATATATATAATGGAACAAAAGGTATAGAAAATATTTGCAAGAAACTTGAAGATTTATAAGATAAATATAGAAACAAATAATGGAAGGCAAGCAGTGGTAAATAGAATATGAGGTAATTCGTGATGATTTGTCAATAAGCGAAAAGGATTGCTGGCTGTATTGGATTATTACCAACGAAAGCTGAATATAAACAGGAAAGAGCTTCTTCAACTAAATACAAGATATCAAAATGCAGGGAAATAAAATATTCCGTGATAAAATATGATATGTATAGCGATGATGACGATAACCGTCCGATTCCGCCTGACTCTGCTTGATGATTTCAAAATGTTTTAGTTATAAGTTATTTATAAAAGGAGAAATTAAAATAATCTTATCTATATGTCATCTGGGTCGTGTATACACAATTAGAGTGAGGTTTTTCTTTCATTCCTTTATTAGTTGACCTATCGATATAAAAAAAAGTATTTACAATAACGAATGCCTTACTATTTATCACTGAGTCAGTTAACATATTAGAGTACATAATCGTATAATAGTTATCCCATCCTAGTTCAATTCCAATATTAACAAATATATAAAAGCTAATATATCACATCTCTATTGAACTTAGATAAAAAAACCACCGCCATTATTGCCGGGCCTATGTAAATGACTTCGTCACATCAACCTTACAATTAGCATCAAGTCCATGATAAATGATTACAACAAGTTTAGCAATGCCTTTCCGTGGATGGATGTATATTTGAGATCTCTTAAGATATGCTATCAGCAGTTATAATGCATGTAAATGCAAATACAACAATCTCTATAAAATGGCGACTGTCCAAGATGGCCTAGTGCAAGCGTGTCCCCAATATGCGGGAATTAATAATTCAAAGAAAGAAGAGGTTAAGGTTCATTCATACCCAATCAGATCACTCGACCACACTGACGTATACATGCACATGACATAACAAAACATGGACTGACCTGACTTACATATACAAACAATGGACAAACAATGGGCAAATACCGAACACTTGGTATATTGGATTGAACAGGAGGGCCACAACATATAAGGAAAATATAGGATTTGGATAATATGCAAACTCTGTGACATATAGTATAGATAAACTATTACTTTTGTTGAATTGATAATCCGGATTGTTGAGTAGTATATTCAATGGGGGTTGTATATATAATGGGGGTATCGGCAACGTTTTCCCCGAGCGGGGCAGTCAAGCAGTTTATATAGTTTTTGGGGTGTCTGGTAGCAAGTATACCATCGCCGTTTGGTGTTTGCATCTCTGCATTAAGGACAGCTGGAGACAACTTGATAATTGCTTGTTTGCCCGTTGCATTTGATGCCCAATGTTTATACAAATTTCACAATCTTTTAGTGACAATATCTAAATGCTTTTAAGCATTATGTTATCTGTGTTCAATAATTTAAACCAGTATTTAAGTATTCTTACACAACACGTTATAAATAAAGGGTATCTCAACACTAATTCACCACATACCCCTGATGTACAAGAACTATTCTTACTTTTAAAGTTTGCTTCACTTTTTTACATCGGTCATTTATAACAATGATTGGTTGGCAGTTGGCGAATATTAAAATAAGTAAAATTTGACATGTTACGATTACTTTCTATGTATTAGTTCACATTAAAACTACTCTTAGTGAGATTGAAACTGTACCTAGTTTCTATGAGATACGAATTAGACAATTTGAGCACCACAACATTCAAAATGCTGACACATTGCGTGTATTGAAATACATATACACGTTAATATAAACGCATTTTCAGTATGACCAAGGCGGTAGCCCTATTGTCAACCCTTTTGTGTTTGTGCTTTGTGGTTGACTGTCCGCATTGAATGCTACTTTCCCTGTCCGATCTTTTTATATTTCTTTACAAACTTTCTGCACAAATAAACAAACGCCAAAAGCCTTTGTAATTAAGCAATCTTACCTCACATCAGTACCCCATAACAATGTGTTGGTAGCCTGGTTACAAGTCGCGCAGTGTCTGTTCGCGTAGTTGGTCACATTCAATGCTTGAGTTACAGGTATCAAGTCTATCATGGACAAATCGTCCCCTGTGTACGGACGCTCACATAGTTCCTTAAGTTGTGGTAGGGTTCCTGTCGGACTAGTCGATATAAAAGAGTATTTAACATCCAGAACTGATTTATCTGATAACTTGACGAACAGATATGCGCGACGGCATATTGCGTTAGTGCGTGTGATATCGGATTCGTGATCTTGTTCCGTTTGATTGTGTGGACAACAGTTGTTTTCCTCGTGACATTTATCTGAAGGTTCACAACGCAGACAGCACTTTTTCTGGACCAGATCTACAGATGTTGTTGTGTTCATTTCAGATACAGCGCTAACAACTGCATGATATGCAATGTCTATAACCGGACAGTACTGTAGCAGTTTGACTGTAAAGGTGGCAAGTAATTGGTTAGGGATCAGATTGAATAATCTTTTTCACTGATAATCCAGGATAATTCTCTCTTGTTCCGAACACTGTCACTTCCTTTTAAATTAAACTGAAGCAACAATTCGGCATCTGTAGCTTCTTTGATTGGAACTGTGTTATCTACATCAAGAGCTTTCTCGGCTTTATTAGAATCACGGATTGTTATTTTTCTTTTAGTGTTTTCTGTTTCAGTGTATGTCTTATCTCGTTGAATAGACGACTCCATTGCAATAATTGTATTGTATTTGTAGTTTGTCTTTTCGGCTGTTTCGTCATTATTATATTCATATTTTATAGTTAAAAGCAAGGAGATTTGAACAGTGGAAGCAATGAAACAAATTAAAACCAATAGTTGCAGATCAATTCCTCGAATCATTTTAATTCCGATGCGCCTTCCACTGACTTCAATAAAAGTGTGTTTGACCTTCGAATTGAAGAACAATACTGTTTTGATACCAGCTTTTGTCGATATTAGAACAATACAGTATATTATTACGTGTATAAACAGTATGTAACTGATCACTTTTAAACAGACGTTTTTATGAAAATAGCCTGTACATGAACACGACTCGTGAAAACAAATATAGCATGTCTCACGGTGTCAGACCGGTGAAAATCAGCCCATTGAACACAATGCAAACTAGGCTATATTTGGAGATCATTCACAAGTTCTACAACATTCGTTCGTTTAAATACACTTTAATGATATGAATTAAACACATTTGACTCGCAAACGGTTCCATATCTGGAATAAAACACCGATTCAATTTTTCAAAATTGTTCACGTCATTCATTCACACTATGCGTATTCTGAAATAAACATCTGTCAAAACCATATCTCTACCTAACCTCTGGGCTCATACTCTCCAAAGAAATAATCCTGACAAACACTGTAAAATACTTACTATTCATGACAACAGACATAATACTTTGACATCAGATCAGATTAATCTTGGGAAAAACACATGCAAACTAGAAACATTGGATTTTTTCAAGGAACTATTTTAGCACCCTACGACCCGGAAGTACTTGCTGACTTGTCTGACACCGTACACTCATCCTCGAAGGTGTAGTATGAGATTCGTCAGCTCCATTATTATCGTCAGTGCGCATGCGTCTTGGTTTGTTTACTTCACGGTATATCGGATAATAGAAGTTCGACGTTTATTATTTCAGATAAGAGCGTGAAGTCTGTCCGTTTTAGAGCTGAACATGTGCAAAAATCGCCTTCTTGAAGATAACTATGGTAATTTGGGAGGTATGTGCACGGTTGATCCGTTTCTTTAAGGTAAACTGTTTAAAATAAGCTCTACGTGAGTCTAAGGCAAAATATATTAAGATCTTACCTGCAACATTGATATATGCCATCTGTCTCCGATCTGTTCACAGTTTGGTCAGGCGATGTGCAATATAGCGATTTAAGGTCGCGAAAACTAATGATGCTTTATGATAATTATTTCTTTTCGAATACAAACTTTGTTTTATAGCCAGAAACGAGTATTTGTAGGAAATGTTTTGTTTGATAATTCATTTTGACACGTACGCATATTTGAGAAATCGATTGTTCGTCGGTAGCCGTATGTATAAAAGTACTTTCCCAACTAAGTTCTCAAAAAATAATTTCCCATTTTATTTGGAAGTTATATCCATTGTTTTTCTATTTGCGTTTTGTTGAATTTCAATTTTTCTTCAAGCAAAATGTTTATTAGAGGTTGATCTACATTCTATTGTTACGGGTAAAATGTAATAAGAAAGGAAATACAAAATAAGCAATAACAATTTTTTTAAATATAATCAACAAATGTATTCAAATAGTACAATTACATTATTCACTTGTAGAATATACATAAATTAGATCCAGTATTTATTTAAAAATCCAATTTAAGAATAAAGTCCAAATAATATTGTCAAGTGTACCTTTAATACAATTTGTCAAGTGTCTCTTTAATGCATTTTTATTTTAAATCTTTCTTGGTTTATTTATTCACAATAGTTAAAATAATCCAATGTCACTTTTAGTATAGATGAGCAGAATAATGCTTATCCTCTCACAATATATATTTAATAAAAAGTATCCAATATTTTCAAAAACGAGAATAGAAAAATGATCCTATAGAAATCACAGCACCCAAACGCAATGGCACCGTATATTCGCACTATATCACAAACAAAGAGCAAATTAAATATACAATGTAAAAGATAATACAAGACAGAAACAGTGGTGAAGACAGGGTTACCAACTTAGAACTGTCAGTGGGCAATATGACACACCGGTTAGCTTAAAGGTGAATGGCAACCCTTTTTCTATTATTATCAATTAACAAATTTAACTCTTTAAACATCATATGAACATTTCTTGATAGTCCCGGAAAGAAACTTATATTTAAAACCGCTACTAAGATGTATGTAAAAATAAGTATTATTTGCATGACGTAGATACTACTTTTAATACTGCGTAACTGCACGGGGAAATTGACAAGGCAGTGTAAATAAACGTACATCCCATCGAAAGGAAATCTTTAACAATAACGTTTCTTTTAACTTTATACTGAACCCTGTAGTAAATATTGAACAAACATCAACCAATAAAAGGCTGTATTTATAAAATCATAGAACGTCATAGAACACCATAGACGCGTAAATATAAACATGTTATTCAAATAACCTTAAATTACAGAAGCACTCTAATAAAGGTCATATGACATTTTTCCTGAATATCTTATTTACCTCATTCAGAAATTGCTATACGTTACTAATTTTAAATGTATTGCCTTGGATGAAATAACAATATACATCATTCTAAAAACTAGTCTTAGGCCATACGTAAATAAATACATTCCTCTTGTCGTTGTTTTTATTTATTGAAGTGGCATGCATTGTATAAGAGTATGATCCTTTAGAAATTAGGAGTTGTCTAATTCAAATATCTGTTGCAAATTTGAAATGAAAAAAATGGTCCTACACACGGACATATTAATATTAGGTATGTGTCCTACAGCACCCAAACGCAATGACACCGTAGGTCGCACTGCACCACACACAAAGATCAAATTAAATCAGTGAAAAGGACAATTCACAATACAAAGAGTGGTGAAAGATAGAGTTCTGCTCGGCCGTTTCCAAAGGTCCATTATCATACTCTTTTTTAAATTCTTATAGGACTGTAGCGTTTGTTGTTTGTCTTTAATTTTGTTTTGTTGTACCCTTACCGGTTTATTATCTTGTTGCTCTGGCGTTTGCCAAGTCATTGAGAACTTATTTTGTGGCTTTCTACGCTTTGTTCTACATTATATATACATGATCATTTTATGTATTTTACAAAGAACAACTTTAAAGATGAAAAAAAAGCAAGGTAAGACATCACAAACACAAACGGGTTGGCAGTAGGGCTACCACCTAGGAACGGTCAGTGGCAAGAAAGGCCGCTGTGTGTTTAAACCAGGTTCTAGGGTGAACCAAACCTCACTATTACCCTATTGTAATACCAATAAACGGGACAGACCGAGTCTCTATTTTTATCTCTTGTTTGTTGCTTCCAAGGGATCCACTTTGCAGTATTTATTGTTAAAACGCTTATCAAACGACGCTATGACCCTATCATTTTGCAACGCACTGCATATTTAGTGGTTGCCCCATTCAGTAGGGGAGCAACGGACTCATTTCACGTGCCTGAACCGCATAACTCAAACATAAATAATTGGGGTTGGAGGCAACGTAGTTCCCATTTTGCGAGCACGTGCAGATGCGCGGATTTTATAGTACTCTTTTAAAAAACCCTATTTTAAAGCTTAGACTAGATGACAAAAAAACAAATCATATCAGAAGTAAATTATTATGTAGGAGATTCACCAAACAACCGTGTTGACAGGTTTTATAGAGATATCATAGTCGAAAATCGCGGTAAAAATGCGAAGATCGAAAAAAAAAGTTTTTATCTTCTTCTTCGAAATTGCCAATGTTTCAAAACGGTCACAAAAATTGTATATTCTTAAATATTGTTGAAATTATCAGGAGTCGAAGATCATTACCAGTTCTACCTTTTCTGAAAATTTCTTATTTTTTCGTGAATATACATTTTTCGTGACCGTTTTGGAAGTTGGTACCTGCATTTCATGCTTTCATAGGCTATTCAAAATGGCGGCGACACAGAAAAACACCCAGCTTAGGGCCAGTCAGCCGCACGCCACAAACCCCCACATCTCCCTGGACAAACTGTCACACAGTCAGTGAATTGAACTGAACGGTTGTGTATCCAAAGGATGTGCTAAAAATATCTCGAACACAATGTGTATTCAAAGATCAAATTATGCTGATGCGTGTATACACACATAGATAGATCCGGCCCGATAGTTGTACAGGAGTGAAATTAACTCGTAAGGTCGAAACAGTGTTACGATCACGATCGTATATAATAATAAGTTTTGCATGAGTGAACTACAAACAAATAGATCTATGTCGGAGAATTAAAATTGAAAAGTGTAACATACCATAGATCTACATCCATGAACACACCAAGCAAATGGGTCATGGCATTGATTGTCTGTAGACTATGTAAGTAAATACACGTTCAATTACTGTAGGAAAAGTGTTTAACGTTGAAACATATAAAATAGTGGTGGTTCATATATAGTAACTTTATTCTGATCAGTTTTTAGAACATGAGTGATGAATGATTGATGAAAATCTAAGCCTTGAAAATACTCTTATTTGTTTATGAATGCCACCTGTGACTGTGTCTGTGACTTACATTTTGGACAGTAGATCTATTCATCTTCTGCAAAGCACACATTCAATTCCGGTTGTGTTTTAAGTAAAATATTATGGAAAGCTGGCATTGATAGCATTGAGAAAGTTGGACAGAGTTATTAATATTAAAAACTAATGAAACTATCATATATGACTGGTTTTTTTTTCAGGTCTGCTAAGTTAGAGGCAGTGTGCAGTGTTACCACAGCCAGACTAGTCAACTTCCCCAGTCTCACAGTATAACTACACCAAGAGCCTTGTATACGCCAGTGTGTAGGTAAGCACAGCTTCAAAAAATCTATTAATTTATCAATGTATGTTCTTTGCAAAATATATGGCATTGTGCAACTGCACTTAGTCTCAGACTTTTTATACTAAAAATAAAAAATGGTGTTTTACAGCACATTGACACATAAATAGGTCATATTGTGCTTAGTACGGATGTAAAATTAAACAAACAAAATAAAAAGGTCCTTGTATTACATCTAGAATATTAAACTTAACCAAGACCCTGACTTAACATAATGTGCTGGCATGGCCCAGCAATAGCACGGTGGACGATAACAATCTGGAGCTTCCGGGTTCAAGTCACACATGCACCACTGAGTTTCGTCTGTGTTTTCGGGCAATACACCTTCCCTCAGCCTTGTTTGTTCCTCAGCCTCGTTTGTTGGATTGGGATTGAAACTGGGGAGTCTATCCTCCGAGCACGATAAACAACCATACAAATATATTCATTATTAAGAGTAAGACAGGTTCTCGAATTCCTATGTGTCCGTTGGGGCGGCTCTAAATAAGGTATACCGGTAATGTGTTGATTAGCAGAAAGCGATTATTTTTAAACTCGAAAAACTGCTAAGAAAAGTAACTGGCGATACCCGTAGTTTGGTCCAATATTTCAAACCACCATTGATCATGTTTAAAAATGAAAGTAAAATTAGAACGTCACGTTATACAGTTTTTTCTGGTCGATGTACCCACCATGTTCTGTTCAATTTATATTCTTATAAAAAAAGGTTGACAGGTTCTATAGTCACTTTTTATTCATCTGTTTCAACTCACCAACTTGTTACCTATTTAAGTTGAAACAAAAATATCATATGTATGGTTAAACAGAATCTGTATCATTTTTATTTTCAGAGTCCCTGATGTCCTGAGATGCTGGGAGTTAGCTGAAAAATGTTACTGAAATCACAATATACAGTATATGGGAGGATTTTATTGAAACAAGTGTCTAGTCACATATGTAATAACGTTTTACAACATTAACAACCGAATCAGAAATACTTAAACGAACAAGAATAGTATAACGCCAGGGTGTACACTATTTTTTTATGAATCGTAAATCAGCAATACCTCATACGGTCAGTACTAGTATCAACTTCAAGAAAAATATGTCTAGTAACAGGATCACCAGTTCATCACAATATCATATCAACAATTGCATGTCTGACTGTTGACAGAGGTGGAGCGATGGCGACATTAACTGGACAGTTCATTGGAGTGGCTCAAAATAAGGGCTAATACGAAAATATAAAATTAAAATATGTTTCTGTTAATCTGACCGACCATGCCCAATTTCTTTATTGGATTAAAATGATGTTTTCTGAATTTTATTGGATTATAAAGTTTGTGGAATAACAGATGGCAGGAGTTCGTGTATATTACTGGTTCTACTCAGAAAAGTGGGTGGTCTTCCTCCACCAAAAAAACAACAAACAGATACATGTATATATATAACCCCACATATGTTGAAAATGTCTTGCACCATAAAAACAATACAGGCTGAGAGGTGCGCATATTAAAGGGACATGCAGCAGTCTTTTTTTTCTTGATTAATCGATCGAGGTGATAATTTTAATGCTTGATAAATACTTCAAAAATGCTGTGTGTCCCTTTAATAAATAAAAACAATTATTGTATGATGCAATTTAATTTTTTATGAAATACCCTTTATATTTGGGATGTTTTGATGTAAATATTTGAAATATAATGTTTTAAATCAAATAAATAATTCACTTCGATATCTGACTCGTTACATATTTTTTACTTAGTCATGAAAGATAATATTTAAGACCTTAATATGTACCTTAAATGTTTATTGTTTACCATCAAATGTTGAGGCGGTGTTAGTCATCTGTGCGTCTATATCCTTCCACAGTTTTTAACCAATTGTTTCGAAACTTTACATGATGTTTATCTATGATGATAAGAGGAGCATATCGATTTTGCATCAAAATAAACTTTATTTATGAATAGATCTATATATTCTTGCATTGTACAATTTTCCACAGATTGTTTTCAGCGCGGTCATTCGTGTCCCATGGACATATTGAGTCATGGAGATGTTTGGTTGCCCTTTTTATATTTGTATACATTCTCATTTTCACCTCTCACCGCTGCGGGTTCAATTCCCACTGGGAGCTCAACTTGTAGGTGAGAATGTGTCGATTCTTACGGATTGCAGAAAGTATACAGTACTGGTTCTACCCAGGAAATATGGCCTAAAATGTGCTATAATGACTTAAAACACCATTCAACTTTAAAAATATAAAGTAAAAAAATGGCCTTCTTTACTTTCCTTTGATACTATCAGAATCATAGAAGAAGTATTACGACAGTGTTTCTGTCTGATAAAAAATTCATCTTAGGTTTCAACCGACAAATGGTCTATATTTAAACTAATACAAGTAAGATTCCCTCAAACCCTTTTATGTGTGGGTGATATATTCCACGGTTGATTCATGATACTAGCATGTGACAGCTACAGTACATATGACTGCTGAGTGCAGTTGAGGATGAATTGAATGTTGTTTAACGGCTCATCAACACAGTACAGGTTATTTAGAGCCGCCCCAGAGAGGGGAAGGGTATATAGGAATCCGGGAACCGTGCCCTAATCTTATTATCGAATAGATTCCTATGGTTCTTTAACATGCTCGGATGATAGACCTTTACGCGGGACCGCCCGGTTTACGTCCCCATCCGACGGACGAGGCTAAAGGAAAGTGTCTTGCCCAAGAACACTCCGACAAAACTCAGTGGCACCACCTCCGGTTACAAATCCGCTGCGCTACCCAAGTTGCGGATGACAATTAGACACTGGACAGTCTAGTCAAAAACACAGCAACAAATATATTATCTGAATATGTTTAAAAATGTATGCTTGCAAGAGCTTTCAAAACAGACTTTCATGATTTGATTTTATTTGGGGTAGGGGGTGGGAAGGGGATGGGGTGCATCCTTTTAAATCTCAGCTCAGATGCCCTCCCCCTCCTTCTCTCCACTCCAACTCCCATCTTGAACAGCAGCGATTGTTACGTACACTTTCCACATATGAGAGGGTGCCCAATACTAACCCCTCCTTCGAATACGCGCCTGCAGTTCTTGCGAGGATAGTCGAAGTCAAAATTACAGTTGAGTCGAACAACTCGTATTTTCGTGTACTTTTGATGAAGAAATAACATGCTTTTCGTGAAATGCAGCAAAATTCATGTAATATATGAGCTAAAACAACAATTCAAGTATCTCCTCGTATTTTATTTAACAAAAATACACGATTGTTGTCATTTTAAACGTATTCTAAAAATGGCATCTTTTAGAGTTATCGCCCCTCGCTTCGACATTTTACAAGGCGGATCTGCATTTATCACGCAGTACAGCTTCTAAAAAAAAAAGTCGGTACAGCCGAAAATCACGAAACTTAAAGCGGAAATGAAAAGTCATCATCAAAAAATGTCACAATCTTCCAAATTAAATGTTTTAAAAATTCCAAAATGGCGGATATTTTTTTTTTTTTGACGTTGCCGAAAGATGACGTACTACTTTTTGTTGCCATGCGTTACCAAATATTTAATAGATATAGGAAAATATCAAGGCTGCTCCCCTACTGATTTACAGTTCGCCACTATGCTTTCTTTTGATTGTGCGATGACCGGACATATTGTGGAGTCTATGATGACGTCTAAATCCTCAAAGGACGGTAGCGTTTGGTGTTTGTCTTAAATATTGTCTTGTCGTACCTTTAACGGTTTGTTCTCTTGTCGATCAGGCTTCTGCCAAGTCACTGAGTACCTGCTTTGTGGTTTTCTAGGCTTTTTTATATTATAGATACATGATTATTTATGTGTTTGATGTTTGTTTTTAATCTTGTCTTGTCGTACCCTGAACGGTTTGTTCTCTTGTTGCTCTGGCTTCTGCCAAGTCATTGAGTAATTACTTTGTGGCTTTCTAGGCTTTTTATATTATATATACATGATCATGTATGTGTTTTACTTATATTGCCTACTTATGCTACCTTGTTTGTTAGAGATTATAACCTGGCGGGGATACCTTATTTACACTCTCGTTTTTTGGTGGATGACAATAAGAGAAGAGTGAGGTTTGGTGCAATCTAGGACCTGGTTTAAACTCCCATCGGCCCTTTTTGCCACTGACCGTTCCAAGGCGGTAGCCCTATTGTCAACCGTTTTGTGTTTGTGATGTCTTATCTTGCTTTCTATTCATTTTTAAAGTTGTTCTTTGTTTCTAGTCGTCCGCGAATGCTACTTTCCCTGTTCGATTTTTATATCTACTTTTATTTATATTGCATATTAGTGCTGCCTTGTTCGTTAGAGAGTATATCACTTGGCGAGGATATCTTTATTACCAATGTCCAGTTTATTGAGATTGCAATAGGGAAAGTGAGGTGTGGTGCACCCTAGAACCTGGTTTAAAAACTGGTTTAGAATTTGGAAAACCCCAGCGGCCTTTTTGCGACTGACAGTAACCCTATTGTCAACCGATTTATGCTGTGATGTCATATCCTGCCTTTAATCATCTTTGTAATTGTTGTTAATGCTGTGAGTGTTTGTGATTGACTGTAGTCCTTGAATGCTACATTTTCTGTTCGACTTTTATGTCCATAGTTAAACAACACAATAGTGTGAAGTGAGTAACTTAATACGGTATACTCCGTGAGACATGTGTCGAGCAAACCTATACAATGTAAGAGAGAAGAGTTCTTACAGGAGGGATGATTATAGAAAGAGTTCAAATACAGTTGTCGTCATAAAAGTTGATGACATGGTTTATAAATCGGACATAAAATCTAGCACGGAAGTCGCCCATGTCTTTAGTTTCATATGTACAATAGGGTGACATGTGAAAACATACAATATATAATGCACATATCTAAGGGCGATTATACTGTTTTTGTCTCGCCTTTTCGAAGAAAAAAAGAGACATAGGTGTTGCTTTTCCGGCGGCGGCGGCGTCAACATTCAAGTTTTGCGTTTAGGTCATTTTCTCACAAACTGTATGCACTAGATCTTTCAAACTTTGCTTATAGTTGTATCATGGGTGGTACATCGCAACGTGACAAAGCAAATGTGGAAGTGACCTTGACTCTCAAAGCAAAGGGCAGATAACTGACTTATTTTTAGGTTCAAGTTTTGCGTTTAGGTCATTTTCTCACAAACTGTATGCACTAGACCTTTCAAACTTTGCTTATAGTTGTATCTTGGGTGGTACATGGCAACGTGACAAAGCAAATGTGGAAGTGACCTTGACCCTCCAAGCAAAGGGCAGATAACTTAATAATTTTTAGGTTCAACTTTTGCGTTTAGGTTACTTGTTCACAAACTGTATGCACTAGACCTTTAAAACTTTGCTTATAGTTGTATCTTGAGTGGTACATCGCAACGTGACAAAGCAAATGTGGAAGTGACCTTGACCCTCCAAGCAAGGGCAGATAACCTTATAATTTTTACTTTCAACTTTGGCGTTTAGGTCACTTTTTCAGAAACTGTATGCACTAAGACCTTTCATACTTTGCTTATAGTTGTATCTTGAGTGGTACATTGCAACGTGACAAAGCAAATATGGATGTGACCTTCACCATCCAGGCAAAGAGCAGATAACTTTAATTGTTACATTTACATCACTTTCTCATGTACTATAATTATGCACTAGATGTTTTAAACCTAATTTATAGCTTAATCTTTGGAAGAAAACATATTCTATTTTGACGTAGTTGTGTCTTCGTTAGTGCATCTTTTTTTTGGATGCCTGGATTTCATGTATGACCTTGACCTACTTTTTGGAGCTGATGATTTTTAGCTCTACTGGTCAAAGGCCTTCATTTTTCATCCAATCTTTACCAATCTTTACCAGATTGTTAATATCAATGAAAGCTCGCACAAGTTCGAAAACCAGCCAGATCGGACCAATAACAGCGGAGTTAGGGCCCTTGATTTTGTTAAAAATGCTATATTCAGCCTCGTTAATACGATAGGGCTTTCATTTTTCATCTGACCTTTACCAAACTTTACCAAATGTTTTGCCTTTTTTTTTTATTATTAGTATTTTTTTGTTTTAATTAAAAAATCTTTTTTAATTATTTCTTTTGTTCGATTCTTTTTTTTTTTTTTTTTTTTTTTATTTTTTTTTAATTTTTTTTTTTAATATTTTTTTTTTTTTTAATTTTCTTATTTCATTATTTTTTTCTGGTGTTAACGCCATGTTAGCAGGAAGCATTGCTGTGCCTATTGCATTTTTTTCCGGTTCATTGATTTTTGATGGAGTGCCCATTGACATTTTATTTTAATTTCTTGTCAGCGCTACTCCTCCTAAACGCCTTGTTGGATTTCGACGAAAATTGGCAGGAAGCATCGGAAAGATGTCTAGTTGTGCATATCGCTTTTGTTCCAGTTTGCTGATTGATGACGGAGTTATGGCACTTTGACATTTCTACTTTTAATTTCTTGTTGGCGCTACTCCTCCTAAACGGCTTGTTGGATTTCTACAAAATTTGGCAGGAAGCCTCAGTATGATGTCTAGTTGTGCAAAGCATGGTAAATCAATGAAATTTTGGACGTTCTAAAACCAACTAGATCTAGTTAGTAACGACAGGTTATGACCCTTGATTTGTTGAAAAATGCTATATTGTATTTTTGTATTTTTCTTTGTTAAATCTGTATTTACTTCATTTTTTATCTGATCTTTACCATATTTGTTTAGAATGTTAATATAAACTCTCCCCCCACACCCATTTTTACGAAATTTCATTCATAGAAGAAGGTGTTACAAATTAAAAAAATGTCCATGCAAGACTAGACACAGCAGACATATTGCCCATGATTACCAGGTGAGCGATCTAAGGCCATCCTATCCCTGTTGTTTTTGCAATGTTTTTGCAATGTTTTACTGATGGGAATTTTATGTCGACAACCCTTGATATAAGAGCCGTTTTAGCAAGTAGAGCATCCACAGGCCATCTTGGGCCTCTTGTTTTTAATAGAATGGCATTTTGTTTTTAAACAAATGCACTTAAATGTCATCTCAGCAAACGGCAAATTCGATTGTTTTTAATTACTAAAATGTTTACAAACTTTCATTTAAGCATCATTGACCATTTTATATTTAAGTCCAGCCCCCGTTAGGCGAGACATGTGAATCCACGGATTTCTTGTCTTATATTTTCGAGCACTGAATTACTTTTAAAATGATTTTTAAGGAGTATATTGGTGGTAGGTGTTCCTTTTAACAGCTTGAAGAAAATAAAAAATACGTCTGACTAGGGTCATAAAACCAAAATGCAAGTTGCTGAAATGTGTAAGATATTTACATTTTCTTAATGGAGTATCTAACTGAACAGATACAATTTCATTTGAAAACCATCGATTTCACTAGCAGTAATTGACAGTTTAAACATAATTATATATTTTACAAAGATTGCGTAACAAGTTCGTGCCACTTATATTAATCATTCTCGATGGTTTCCTTTGTAGAGCCACAAAAGGGTTGACATTAGGGCTACCGCCTTAAACCGGGTCCAGGGTGCACCAAACCTCACACTTACCCTACTGTAATCCCATTAAAATAGGACAGTGTAAATAAAGAAATCCCCGCCATGATCGAATCTCTAACCAACAAGACAGCATCAATAGGCAATATAAGTAAAACACAAATATGCTCGTGTAAATATAATAGAAAAAAACAATAGCCTAGAAAGCCACAATGAAGGTACGCAATGACTTGGCAGAAGCCAGAGCAACAAGAGAATAAACCATTAAGGGCACGACAAGAAAGATCATAGACAAACATCAAACGCCACCGTCCCAATGGGATTTAGGTAGGCGTCATCATAGGGTCCACAGCCTCTCCGGTCATCGTACAATTAAAGAGGAAAGCATAGTGGCGAACTGTAAAAGGGTCCACCACCAAGCATGCAGTACGTTGCAAAGTGATACAAGTCGATCTCCGAGTGGGATACGAACCTGCAAAGGAGAGATGCGATAATGTTTCGAACTCAGCGACTTAATCATGCCACTTCGACAAAAACAAGGACCACAGTCAGCTAAAAACACGCATAGAAACAAACAACACTTTTAAACATGATTAAACGGCAAAACACAAATATAAAAGGGTGATATTGTAGATAACATATGATATTTCATCAAGAACGTCTCCTAAAATTTTTAATTGACCAAAATAAATGAATTCCGGAGTTGTCATAATCTTTATGCTAATATTGTTTAACGTGAAATTTAACAGCAGTAAGACAAGAAGTTAAAAGTTTGGAGATAGTTTAGTGGTACAGGTACAGGAATTAGAAATAAATCGCGCTATATAAGGTTGTTTATGTAATTTTGGAATCCAGTACATAGTTTGTTTTGCCTTTCGTCTACCCCAGCCATAAAAGTCGTGCATCGGGAGATATGCGTGGAAACAACATCATCTTCAATAGATTGAACCTGCGTATACGAATGAGTGCACCCGAGTTCCAGAGATAAAACATAGACGTAATTTAGGCGTCAAGGCAATAATTACATTATTAGCTGCTTTGTCATTTACTATGAAATTCTTCTATTCCAGATTACAAAATGAAAATCTAAAAATGGAAAATACTATACCGCATGGTTGCTGGTTATAATAAACTATTGTATTCGAAAAAAACCATCTATCATAGAACATCACTATTGTTCGCGACCTTAAATCGTTACTCTCAACATTGCCTGACGAACATGTGAACAGATCAGAAAAAACGTCATATATCAATGTTGCAGGTAAGATATAAACTTAGTCTGCTGTTAAAACACTTGCGGAGTTGTTTGTTTTGTAAATAAGAACAGTTTGCCTTAAAGAAACGGACAAACCTTGTACATACCTCCTAAATCACTGTGTTTAAAAAGGCGATGTTTGCAACTAATCCGCACCACAATGGACAGATTTCACGCCCTTTACCAAAATCACGGAATTCAGACCTCGATTACCCGATGAACAGCCGTGGATGAGTGTACTGTTATATTTGTTGTCACAAGTCGTGCTATTTCAATAAAAGCGTCCGTTTAACAGTGATCAGTTATATGCCGTTTATTTATGCATTGCCGTTTCGTCTAAACCTCTGGATATTATCAAGTCTAATCTTTGGTAGCATTGTTCATCAGACTCGGCTCCTGTAGAGTAGTAAATGTATGTATGTATTGTATGGTGTCAGGGAGTGGTATTAATCCATAACATTAATATCATAATAAACAAGCGATGTAATTATTCAAATGAGGACCGACTGTGGTGTGTTAAAATATTTAAGACTATTAATTTGCAAATTATATATTATGATACGGTCAGACAGAGCTTAATTTATATCATATTTAAACTCTTACTAAAGTCCTTATAAAATGCATGTAAAATGCATGTCAGTAACGATGGCATTGGCTTATGGTTTCCAATTATCTGTAGTGCGAACGAATTAAGCTGCATTGCATATCTTATGTCATTTAAATAACACACGAAGCTATGATTTGGGCGCTGAAGACAGGATAATAGCGAGGATTGTTCGCATATAAAATCGATTCAAGCTAACTAGTAGGCCTTATTGCCTACTGACCGTTCCAAGTCAGTAACCCTGTCTTCACCACCTTTTCTGTTGTTTTTTGTCTCTTTCATTGTATTAGCAAGTCCTTGTTTGCAGTGCAGTGCGGACCTACGATACCATTGTGTTCGGACGCTGTGGTTTCTATAGGACCATATATCTCATTTTTTCAATTGTGAAACTTTCCCTCTGGATGAGTTTTTTTAAGTGATAGATAAAACTGACTGTGTTCTTTGAAAGCTACACTTCCTGTTGGACTGGATACCTACTTGTATATGCATGACTATATATTTTTGATACCTACTTGTATATGCATGACTATATATTTTTGACTTAAGGAGGTTGGCTGGGAAAGAACGTAGTGCTGAGATTTGTTTTACAGTGATATATAAAGCTTCTTTGGTAGATAGATATAACATTATCAAAAAAGGGTAGGTTATCACACTTTTATTTACACTTGACGTCTTTGAAGAAAACACGTATTTTTAACTCCGAAATTTCACTAAAAAGAGGAAAAATATAGTCATTGAACATTTTCATAATTTTTACATTTATTGAAAAACTACGATTAATGTCCGATTACATATATACGTATCTTTCAAACGTAACACAAACAGTTGTAATCCTCATTCATCTTTTTACTTTTAAAAGCAAACATATATGGACCTTACCCCACTCTTTTGGATTTTACTAAAATAATATTTCAAGATAAAAAAAGTATGTTCTAATGCTCAAATTCTTTTAAAACTTATATATGACAAGGTCCTATGACATTTCTTTCAAAACAAATAAAAAAATATATAAGTCATCAGGCTTCTAATGATTTGTTTATTAAAAATTAAAAATTCTTTAAATTACACACATTTTGGAGTTATCTTGACATGTTCACTGTAAAATACTGTACACACAATTTTGACATAGATATCAAATATGAAATTAGCTCAGTATCTACTTTTATATAGGTATTCCACTACTTAAAAACAAAAAACATATTTTTTTCTATAGCAAAAGGATAAATTCTAATCCGAGCTACCCATACCCCGTATTGTTTTGACAACAAAAAATTATCACAAATGACGGAAAAAGATGAAAAAAAAGTTTTTGCTTAAAATTTGATATGTCACCGTCTTAAATCCTATATTACTCGTATATCCATATCTACTAGACTTAGTACACAAATGAAACAATTATGTTTGTCAAATAAAGCTATGATTTAAAATTCTTAGACTTGAAGATGTCAAAACTTGCTCACCCAACATTCTTAATGAAAATATCGGATAAATAAATGATACACGGTGGAGCCTCATATCGCATCATTATATCCAACCTATTTATTAAAGTCAAGAATACACCCAGGTTAATAACTTAAATGATCATTAAATCGCAATGGGAAAAATTATATTCCACGGATATTATTAATCTAAATCAACTATTTCAAATAGCAAGCGTTTTGCAAAGAATTCTTTACCTTGTATTACAAGTTTGTTTTATTTCAGTTATTCCAATCACAAAAACAAATGTAGCAAATATTAAACAAATTAAAGACATATATCACTAATTTACACAGAAAATATAATAATGTTTATTATACTCGTATACAATGATTTATTCCTGTTTTCTATCATTTAGTTCAAAGGAATATTTGATATGCGCAGGTAGAACGAGATCTTAATGATATTATAAATTGTGTAAGCAGAAATTACGGTTTGAAATTACAGGTTTTTAATGACTTTTCATGATCTGTATTCATAGGAAGGTGCTGACATTTATGGAGAATGTACAAATATTAATGACAACGAGAGAATCATGAGGTTGTACTTTCTCTGTGTTTTTCGTAAGGTGTTCGTATGATCTAATGAAATGGCGTGGGGTTGAGGGATTGGCTTGTTGTTCCTAAATTACATAAAAATCCATATAAGGCCCGCTTTATTTCGAATTCTAGTGCCTGCACTACAACAAACATCTCCAAACTTTTAACTTCTTGTCTTACTGCCGTTAAAGATCACGTTAAACGATATTGTGATAAAACTTATGAAAACTCTGGGATTAATTTGTTTTGGTCTATAACAAATTCAGGAGACGTTCTTGATAACATTTTCAATAAACGTCATGTTTCATCTATGAGCACTTATGATTTCTCTACACTATATACAACTTTACCACATCATCTTATCAAAGACAAGCTAATTTCTGTTATTCAAAAAACATTCGCTAGAGAGAAAATACTACATATTTGGCCTGTAATAATATTAAAGCGTTTTTTACTAACGGCAGTTTAGACAATTATACTATGTGGACTTGCTATGAATTTCATCTTCCTATTAGATAATATTTTCGTCAGGTATGGAACCACCGTTTATAGACAAATTGTTGGCATCACTATGGGTACGAACTGTGCACAATTTGTCACAGATTTGTTTTTATTTTGCTATGAAAGAGATTTCATGTTGAGTCTTTCACCAGATACCCAGGCAGATGTTATTGAAGCCTTTAATGACGCCTCTCGGTATCTGAATGACGTATTGAACATTGACAACCCTTTCTTTCCAACTATGGCTAATAATATTTATCCTAAAGAACTTTAGCTTAACAAAGCTAATATACCTGATAATAACGCTTCTTTTCTTGATTTAGATCTCTA
>JAWPHD010021949.1:0-22500 GCA_037043455.1 Cyrtodaria siliqua
GTAATTGTATCCCTCTTCATCTATTGAACTTATATAATGTGTATATTGTACCGTATTAACTACAGTGTAATTGTATCCCTCTTCATCTATTGAACTTATATAGTGTATATATTGTACCGTATTAACTACTGTGTAATTGTATCCCTCTTCATATATTGAACTTATATAGTGTATATATTGTACCGTATTAACTACAGTGTAATTGTATCCCTCTTCATCTACTGAACTTATATAGTGTGTATATTGTACCGTATTAACTACAGTGTAATTGTATCCCTCTTCATCTATTGAACTTATATATTGCATATATTGTACCGTATTAACTACAGTGTAATTGTATCCCTCTTCATCTACTGAACTTATATAGTGTATATATTGTACCGTATTAACTACAGAGTAACTGTATCCCTCTTCATCTACTGAACTTCTATAGTGTGTATATTGTACCGTATTAACTACAGAGTAACTGTATCCCTCTTCATCTATTGAACTTATATAGTGTGTATATTGTACCGTATTAACTACAGTGTAATTGTATCCCTCTTCATCTATTGAACTTATATAGTGTGTATATTGTACCGTATTAACTACAGTGTAATTGTATCCCTCTCCATCTATTGAACTTATATAGTGTATATAGTGTACCGTATTAACTACAGTGTAATTGTATCCCTCTTCATCTATTGAACTTATATAGTGTGTATATTGTACCGTATTAACTACAGTGTAATTGTATCCCTCTTCATCTATTGAACTTATATAGTGTATATATTGTACCGTATTAACTACAGTGTAATTGTATCCCTCTTCATCTATTGAACTTATATAGCGTATATATTGTACCGTATTAACTACAGTGTAACTGTATCCCTCTTCATCTATTGAACTTATATAGTGTATATATTGTACCGTATTAACTGCAGTGTAATTGTATCCCTCTTCGTCTATTAAACTTATATAGTGTATATATTGTACCGTATTAACTACAGTGTAACTGTATCCCTCTTCATCTATTGAACTTATATAGTGTATTTATTGTACCATATTAACTACAGAGTAACTGTATCCCTCTTCATCTATTAAACTTATATAGTGTATATAGTGTACCGTATTAACTACAGTGTAATTATATCCCTCTTCATCTATTGAACTTATATAGTGTATATATTGTACCGTATTAACTACTGTGTAATTGTATCCCTCTTCATATATTGAACTTATATAGTGTATATATTGTACCGTATTAACTACAGTGTAACTGTATCCCTCTTCATCTATTTAACTTATATAGTGTATATATTGTACCGTATTAACTACAGAGTAACTGTATCCCTCTTCATCTATTAAACTTATATAGTGTATATAGTGTACCGTATTAACTACAGTGTAATTATATCCCTCTTCATCTATTGAACTTATATAGTGTTTATATTGTACCGTATTAACTACTGTGTAATTGTATCTCTCTTCATATATTGAACTTATATAGTGTATATATTGTACCGTATTAACTACAGTGTAATTGTATCTCTCTTTATCTATTGAACTTACTTATCAAGTTCGCGATCTACAGACTGCATTACGAGGGCTTGGTGGAAAACTATTATAACTACATGTAAATGAAGAACAAGATACACTAGCCTTCTACCAAGCCCTCTATTTATAAGTAAGGAGTCCGTTTTTTTTGAGCAGTATAAACCGCTGCCAAAGGTCAGACAGTTTTTTCAATAATGACCTGATAAGCTTTTCACCTGATTACTATTTTAGTAATGGTTTCTGTATAAAAAAAACTGCATATCACAACATTCAAAAATGTTTAAGCGCATATATTATTATAAAAATTGTAAATTAATGACTTATTTGTAAATACGCTATTCCAGTTAGTCTTCCAATGACATGGTGGATATGTATATATGCACTATGCAATAAAAATGTCGTCCAATTCATGTCGACCATTAGTCTTAAGTGTAATTATTAAACATTAGTCCAGAATCTTATATTTTCACACATCAGGTAAATTTAAAAGCAAAGAGGTATATTCATTTGACCAAAAAACATAAAGCTTACTTGCAGATTGTCCTCGTTTTCCTGGGTTCAGCAATGTCAAATCATGCTCTTATAAGTATATACATAAGGTACATTCTAAGACGGTAGCCCTATTGTCAACCCTTTTGTGTTTGTGATGTCTTATCTTGTTTTTTATTAACCTTTAAAGTTGTTTTTTGTTTCTGTGTGTGTTTGTGGTTGATTGTCGTTCTTGAATGCTACTTTTCCTGTTCGATTTGTATATCTACTTGTGATTTACGCTGGAACGATACAGTACGTATTCAGTAGTGGTTTATCTATGCATTACATATATAATGGTTCGTCTTTAATATCAAGTTTTAATATATGTCTTGCAGCAATGCAATAGTGGATTTAATAGTGAAATAAAAGGGATATTCCTGTGAACTAGTTATATATTTTTCACAATATGATTAAGTTAACAATTTCGAAAACACACTTTTTTGTTAAATAGCTATAAGTTTCATGTCATTAATATCTTAATTATCTTAACAAGAACAGCTATTATTGTGATTTTAAATTACTACACATAAGAAATAAATAATATGTTTATAAACCATCTAAGTATTTTGAAGAAACTTACCCGCCAAATAACAGCACAATTACTCGTTTACCAAATCTTTATCCAGGATTTAAGGCCATATATGAATGAATACGTTCCGGTTAAAAGTATTGTTTATTCACGGGTTCTTAAAATAAACGTGATTAAATACGCGTAAAATTAATTTTAATGAGTTGGCAACTATTGATTTGACGCTCCAGTTTCGGAGTTTGGCCTGGCTGGTTAAAGCCATTTATATTGTATCTACAGTTTCGATTCTCAAAATATATAAGTTATATATGAACCTCGTCGTCAGTAAGTTTAGCAACGGTGAACTTTTGTTGTAAAATGTGCCTGTTGATGGAGGGATAAGGACTTTAAACTTAATGACTTCATTATGACATGTCTTTCTGAACACATATTGGATTGTTACGCATGCAACAGAGCATGCATTTGTTGTTTCGTCAGTCGTGTATTTAGTGTTCTAACTTCTCGATGAACAAAAATGTTGTTCACTTTAAAACAATTATCAGAAGTGTATTCCTATGAGTGTCCGCTAATTTTTCCTTAACTTCGTTGACATTTCTGAAATTAGAAATCGCGCTGGAGATTAATTTGCATAATTATTCTGAATTTTACGTAATTAAAGATGCGACACTAGACTCATTATTTCTAAACTAATAACACACGGTATATTTTAAGTTTCAAGAGTTTCATTCATATATAATCATCATTCTGACAAATATCTGTCTTCAAAATGTTGTCTTCAAATGTGCTAATAACGTTAATTTTTCTAGAATATTTGGATTATTTATATCTAGAATGCGGCACGTTGTATGAATTCATTAAACTGTTTTTTGTATTTGATATGAAATTGCAAATCGCATAAGAGGATATTTTGCCTAATTAATCCTAATTTTACATAGTTGAAAAATGTGATGTCCTCTGTTAACTTAAAAAAACATGGCTTATTGGCGGCGCGCCAGAAGCGCGCTGCCTATAGGTGTAGCACACCCATTGCAAAACAAAAATGTCGGCCTGGGGGCATAATGGCGGTCAATAAAAATACCTCATTTCTTTTTGTGAAAAAAGGCATTTTCACTAATGTAAAGTGCTATTTTTGGTTTATATCACATTGTTGATCTATTTGTTACATTTTTCAAGCATTGTCATGTTAAAATTGTGAGTTTTTAAATTTGTTTGCTTATATGGAAATGAGTGTATGATTACAATATGTTGGCATCTTAGTGTTTATGTTTTTAAAGGGAACATTCATTCATGAGACAAGTTCTTTCTTAGAAGATACGTGACCCCAATTTTTCTGCGGATTTTTTGGCAGCATATGTGTCATTTGTGATGAGAATGTAAGTTATTCATTTTTAATTTGGGCCTAGATATGAATGACAAAATAACATTTAAATTTTAATGCACACACAACCCAATGCAACAATGGGCGTGTTACACCTATATTGTGATTGGTTTTTGATGCTGCATAGGAGGAGCACGTGACTTGTTGTTGTTGTTAAAATGTTGGGGATAAAAGACTAACCAAAATGTTTGGGGGTAAAAGACTGGCCATTGAAATTGGCGCTATGTCTTAGGTAACAGCTACAACTTTGAAACGTTATACAGTTGTTCTACATCATAACATGACCCAGCATATCAGGTTTCATAACTCTATGCTGCTTTCTGCAAAAGTTATGCCCTTTTTTGAAATTAATATATTGTTTTCCGTTAAGGTCCACTTTTTAGCCAGTATATTTTTGGAAAAAATACGACTTATTGTCATCCCTTGATCGGAGTCTGCGTATTTGGTTAAGTTTTATGTTAAGGTGCACTTCTTTCAGTAACAATAACAGATACAGCTTTGAAACTTTGCTTGAGCATGCTATTTCCTGACGCAGGCCATGCAATACTGGTTTCCACTCAGGAAAATCTCATGTTCAGCCCTACGTGGCACACACCTATGACAAAAATTAGTGTCAAACATTAAAAAAAATGTATGATATCTTACCACTACAAACCACTTCTTCCAAATACATGTCCACCTACCCCAGCCATTTGTCACATTTCACTGATCATTTTAGCTTCTTTTTTGATGTTTTTCAAACTACCTCAATATTCTAAAAATCTTCATAACATTCTAGAAATATATATCATCAGCAATTAATGCAAACACTTAAATATGTTTTGATATCTTAAGTATGTGCCTTTGTTCTCAAGTTACTATTGCTTACTTTTGCCGTATAACGTGTTATACTTTAAAATATTTCTACATTTTTTGTATAATAAAAATTTGTAAATAAATACACATGTTTGTTTCCTCCTTTTGAAAACTTTCTGCGCCGCCCTGATGCTTTGCATCAGTTTCTTCTTGTTTTGTTTAATGCTTAGTTAAGGAATGAAACATTGTTGGTGAATGATGGACATTTGCTACTATAAACAGTGACTGTCTCTGGTTTCAGTTTGATGAGTTCAATGGGTGTATCCTTTTCTGTTATAGTTAATGCTTATGTAACCGACAGGAAAAATAAAACGTGCTACTGTCCCTTGCTTCAGTTTTAGATGTGGAAATACATATATCAAATAAAAATACCTTGGTACCTTGGTACCTTGGTGATTTGTACCTTGGTGATTGGTTCATTTGATATGACATATTGATATGACTATTGAAGAGGAGAGCCAATCAGTAAGCAGCACATTTATTTTATATAACTACTGTACTGAATTGCTGAAAAGACGTATTTATTGTATGCTGGAAGGACGTATATTTATAGGTTATTAGATGTGTATTGGGAGATATTCACGAGTTCTCTTGCGCAATATTTATACGCGGAAGAACGAGTGCATATATCGTAATACAAAGCTAACAAACCTTTTACTGTATACGTATTTTAATATAACAAGAGGTCAATGACCTTGAAGCTCTAATGATAGGTTTTTGATAGCTAGATTAGCATTCCTGTGAAGTTTCATGAAAATCTGTCAAGTAGTTTCAGTGGAGTAGTCGATACAAGTTTTCATTATTTAACTCAATGTGAAAAAAGATGGCCGCTGGCGGCCATGTTTAAAGTCAAATCAAAATAATTTTTGACAAGGATCAACATCATGTCATACTGATCATTTTAAAAAAAGTCCCATATCAATATCACTTATAGTTTTCAAGAAGTAGTTGCTACAAACTTGTATTTTGAAAATCTATTTTTAGCCATGGCGGCCATCTTGAATTTCCGGCCGACCTAAAATTTTGCTTGGATCAATTAAACATCAAGAGCAACATTCTTGTGAAGTATCATGAAAATCCGTCGAGTAGTTACAGAGGAGTAGTCGCTACATGTTTTTACCAGATAACTCTATGTAAACACATATGGCCGCTGACAGCCATGTTTAACATCGAATCAAAACGATTTTCGACAAGGACTAACATCATGGAATGCTGATCATTTTAGAAAAAGTCCCATATCAATATCACTTATAGTTTTCAAGAAGTAGTCGCTACAAACTTGTTTTTTTTTTAATCTATTTTTAGATTTGGCGGCCATCTTGGATTTCATATCAACATGAATTTTTGCTAGGATCAACTAAATTTCATGGCCAACATTTCTGTAAAGTTTCAAGAAAATCCATTCAGTAGTTTCAGAGGAGTAGTCGCTACAAAAAAAGGTTTACGGACGGACAGACGGACGACGGTATCAGTAGAGCTAAAACGAATAATTAAAACAATAAAATAGTCAACATTTAATTTTCTTCCAAAATATTTATTTGAGATAAACATACCGTAACATAGTGAAAATTGTTCACAATGAAACAAACATACTCTAATGTTTACATCACATAATACTTGTAAGAGTGATCATTTGAGAGGAAGAAACACAACCAAGAGAATAAAGTAGCGGAATTTTATTGACTCTGCTCATGAGAGGTAATGTAAGAAGCAACACCGCTCACGTCCCCTATCACCGGATTAAGCGGTATTCTACTTCAACGCCACCTATATTGGGTTCGTTGGTCCCAAATGACCAGTATAATGATTCGTAGCTAGGGGAGAAATTTTACAGCCGCCACACTGCACTAAGCGAAACTTTCGTAAACATGCAAACTGCATGTGACATGGAACTGCTAAATGCACCAATCCTTAACGAGAATGCAAAATAGTAGTTCTAGTATAATGATTGTACAGTTCAACACGTCAATATGAACAGGTCAATATGGACGAATATGGACGTTTTCTATTTCATTTAAAAATAGGATAAGTAAAAAAAACACTAAATACTTACAGTATATAACATAGTTATCATAAACATAATAAAAAGCTAAAATACTAAAAAAATATATTATGAAGATGTTTTTAAACAGTGCACTAAGTATACAGAGAATCTAGCAGAAATTAAAACTCATCAATACCAGACTATTTTTTACATATAACTTGCAATATATTACCTTGATATAATTGTTGTGCCAGCCATTAAAAAGTAAAAAAAAAAATGTATAAAGTTGTTTTATGCAACTTATGCTAAAATCACTTGTCTTGATATCAAATATTGTGAGTAGCATAATCTATAAACAGAATGTGTACAGGTAGTGACCAATCAAATACCATGACCAGGTATGTAAATAACATATGTATACATTTAATTACTGCATTGATTATGAACATTGATTTTGTTCCTTTAAAAACATATTTTATTTTTCGAAAGTTTAAAACATTACATATGTAATTGTACAAAACATATAACAGGATTACAATGAAAGCAAAACTGCTTATAGAATTCCTTTCCTTATGATAGTACTTTGGAATTTACATAATAATGACGGCTTTTTATAGTTGCTAATTTTAAAGCTAAATCACACATACTTGTAGCAAGAAATATATAGAGGATATTTGTTGTTTTGGAGTGAATAACATATTTTATTTCATCGAGAAGTGAGAAAACTTAATATTTTCACGAATGCGAAGCATGGGTGAAAATATAAAAGTTTTCACGCTTCGAGATGAAATAAAATATGTTATTCACGACAAAACAACAAATTTTCTTTTTATTTTATGATTTTACAAACAATTATTTAAGCAATTTCAGTAACTAAACCGTTTTACACACGCTTCTTTCCAAGTCACGATGACGTAACGAAACGTTACATGACGTCACCTTTTTTGAAACCATTAACGTCACAGAAAAAGGTAATTAAATAAACAGTGGATTTAACAGTATAACAGTAGGAATATCTTGTGATCCGTGTCATTTGTTTTGGTTGAACATTCACAAAGTAGTCCCGGCAGCTACTGTGGAAATAAAACTGTATATTCCACAGTGTGGAATAACACTTTTATTTCACTGATAAATCACAGTATTTCATTGCCTATCATAAAATAAATAAGAAGAGTCTTGATATTTGAGGAAAAATGAATCCCTTGATTAAAAAGTACGGCGACCATGGAGAGGAGCAGAGAGCATACATCAACGTCACGACTAGTCAGTCTCTGTTCATTTAAGTAGAAATGATTGGTTACAGCTCCCTATCATTACTAAGGGTAAGAACGTAGTAGCTATTAAAACCTTTTAGTCGAGGTTATATACTTATGCACGGCTTGGAAGATAGCAACATTAGTTTCAAATGAGAGCGATTGATCTCCAAATAGAATTGCATTTAATCAAACGTTGTAAAGAGGTGTTAGTGTATTCAACAGTTGAGTGCGGATGTTGTCATAAAGAGGACTATTAAAGAAAAAGTGAAGAAAAAAATAACTTTGACATGATTATTTGAGATTTATTTCATATCACCAGCTAGCTAAGGATATCAAGGTAACATATTGCAACTTTTATTGTAAAATTAGATTTATACTGTAGAGTTCTAATTACTGTTGGATTCACTTTGAAGTGCCCTATTAAAACCTCTTTATTTATATTATTTCAGTTTTGAAATAATTTTTATGTTTCCTACTAGGATAATGAGATGAGGTACTGCAAGTTTCATGGGAAAATATGCAGAAGTGTTTGAGATATCCAACTTTGAATCTGTCTTTTGTACCAGGGGACATAATCCTTAAGATGCACTCCAATTAAGATACACGACAAAGCATGTCTTACATTTATTTCTGAAATTAGTCCTAAAACAGCTTAAACATGTTTTGTCTTTACTATAGTGCGTGTGCTATTTTGAATACCATACACGACCTTTGTAAATGTTGTATCACTTGCCTACATAAATGTCTCTATTGGCTAAAAGAAAATCCTCCACGTCTCAAGTGTTGCGAGTAATTCAAGAATAATTCAATGTTTGGCCATATCATTGTATTGGACAATGATGTCGTGAGTGGTGAAAGGTGACATTTAACAATTTGTATTATTTTGTCTACAACAGAAACCCATTGTGTGTGTGATAAATGCGTGGATGATTCAAATATACAGCATACCGCGCCTATTCTAAATGTCAAATCGCCTCGACTACGAATAAGTTATAGCATTACTTACTGCCCTTTGGTATCTTCGGGTCTAACAGAAGTGGCATTAAAGTCTATTATCGCTTAAGCCGGTGTGAGAGGTTTGCACCTTATATTATGACTCAATAAACTCGATTTTGCAAATGTTCTCTTTTGTTTGTCTTTGTTGCTACCAAGTGATCGATCCCCTTTTCAGTATTTATTAATGTGTTTTACGTATGTAATATATAATAAATGTATTGATAGAGAAGTCATTTTGATGGGATGCTCTTCAAACAGTTATGTCAATCTGGGCACTGAAGTCAGAATAATAACGAGGTTGTGGGCATATTAAATCGATTTAAGCTAACCGATTTAACATAACACAAAATTGCCTACTGACCGTTCCAAGTCGGTAATTCTTTGTGTTGTGTATTGGCCTTTTTATTGTAATTTCAATTTGCTCTGTATGTGTGATACAGTGTGGTCCTACGTTGTGATACAGTGTGGGCCTACGTTATGATACAGTGTGGGCATACGGTGTGATAAAGTTTGGGAATACGGTGCCATTGTGATACAGTGTGGGCCTACGGTGTGATACAGTGTGGATCTACGTTGTGATAAAGTGTGGGCCTATGGTGTGATAAGTGTGGGCCTACGGTGTGATACAGTGTGGGCCTACGGTGCCATTGTGATACAGTGTGGGCCTACGTTGTGATACAGTGTGGGCCTACGATGTGATACAGTGTGGATATACGGTATGATACAGTGTGGGCCTACGGTGCCATTGTGATACAGTGTGGGCCTACGGTGCCATTGAGATACAGTGTGGGCCTACGGTACCATTGTAATACAGTGTGGGCATACGGTGCCATTTTGATACAGTGTGGGCCTACGGTGCCATTGCGTTTGGATGCTGAGGTTTCTATAGGAGCATTTTCATGTCTACGTCTCGCGATGTGAACATTGGACCATTTCCACATGGGTTCCTCATATCTTCAATACACTCAAACAAAATGGCGGAAACCGCCGACTATTTCCTTCATATCGCTTTTCTGCGCTTTCCATTGTGGGTAAAAGTCTGACTTAATAGTGTTGTTACCAATTCTAAAGACAATAAAACATCAACATTGTGAAAAAAAACGAAGCTTTATAAATTATACAATCGGTCAAATTTGGCGACGTTCAGTGCGTTGACATCATGTACGTAAACAATTAGAGACGTCATGTGTTATGAATGAATGACATGAAGGCCCGTTACGGGGAAATTGGCAGATTAAATAAATAAGAAAGAGAGTTTACGGTTGCTGTTTTATTTTAATATAAATAGTAACAATTTCGAGCCTCCACGCCTAAGGGCTCGGGTGAATATACTTTCCAGGCATTCCCTGCCTGGAAAGTATATTAATTTACCCGAGTCGTTAGGCGCCGGTGAACATAATTTCTAGGCAGGGAATGTGAGCCCATGTCCCCTGTCAATAATCCAAATAACTAATAACGTATTTACCGTCGCAAATTTAATAATAATAATAAGGTTCACATTAAACACTCATTCAAAATGGATGACAAATGTTGCGTCACACTTGAAGGAACGACGTCATAGTAACGTGTGACATTGAAAGGATCTATATAAGCATTTTGCTTTCGTTCCAATCCATTTATTATTATATGTAATATTTGTATTGTACGTTATCTTTGAAATAAAATATGTTTAAACCAAACAGACTGACTTCTAAAACATACAGATGGCGACACGCATGGAATGACGTTTGACCGAACCTTTTGAACCGTTTTACATTGTGGGTAAAAGTCTGACTTAATAGTGTTGTTAAGTGCATTATATTAGGGTTAGACAGTATGTACTTTAGCATTTTGAGACCGTATATCGACCGATTAATGGTCTTACTATAGATTTAAATAGTCTCTATTTTTAATCCTGAGATACCCCTGAGACGGTATCTCGACCGTTTAATGTCGCAAATGTTGTTTCATGCTCACGCAATAGTTCTGTTTCTAATTATGTTTTATATACAATAACATATAGGTGTATCGTTTCCTAATTTCGCTGGATGTGGAATTTATTGTTAGAGATTTCCTTTTTCATTTTGATTTGATGTACTTTTATTTACACTGTCTTGTCAATTGGAGCGCTGAAGACAGGATAATAGCGAGGCTGTGTACACTTAAAATCGATTTAAGCTAACCAGTGGGCCGTATTGCCTACTGACCATTCCAAGTCGGTAACCCTCTCTTCATCACTCTTTGTGTTTGTTTTGACTTCTTCATTGTTTAGTTATGTTGTTATTTGTGGTACAGTGTGGATCTACAGTGCCATTGCGTTTGGGTGCTGTGATTTCTACAAGACCATTGTTCTCATTTTTGACTCTTAATATTATCTATATATTCCAATTTACGCGTTTTGTGTAGTTAAAGACAATACGAAATAGGAACTGCCTAGTCGACGGGAAAATAACTTCGATAACACGAAATGTTTAAATTAATGACAATGATTGTAAATGAGACTATAGTAGATGGTTTATTGATAAATTTAGTAATTTACCTAGACCAAGGAAATACTACTTACTAGTTTCATGAAGCGAACAAACAACATGCTAAACAACAACAGCAAACAACAGCATTATTCTTATATTACTGCCTTGGGAGGGAAGGACTATATTTGACAGCAGTGTCACTATTTGAACAAACTAGGCAGAGTACCATAAACTTATGATACATGCAACATAATTGCCATTAAGCTTTTGTAGTTTTAGAGAAATATTTATAAAGATTTTCCTATATAACTCAATGTTATAGTGTGAACCTCGGGACCGAGCCAACCTCGGTTCCAGGGCCACCTTATCAACTCGGTAGAGGATAATAATAGAGGATAATAATCTTATGCTGCATGCAAAGTCTGAGACATCTAGCTCTTGTAGTTTCAGAGAAGATTTGTTTATAGACTTTCCTATATAACTGTATGTAAAATAAATTCGACCCCAAAACTGGAAGAGAACCATACGTTTGTGCTTCATGCAAACTATTAGACCTCTAGATTTTGTAGTTTTAGAGGTTTCCTACATGTCTCTATTTAACCCCTGGGGCGGAGCCAAATATTATCCGAGGGTCACCATTTTAACATATTGGGTAGCAGACTATATACTTATACAACATGCAAAATATTAGACCTCCATCTCTTAACTTTTACCCCGGTACTGGGCCAGGTTCACCGTTTTAAACATACTTGATAGAGGGCTCTTAAATTGATACATACAAACTAGACTTCTACTTCTTGTAGTTTCAGAAAAGACTTGTTTTAAAGAAACCTGATATTTATTTAAAAGGGTAAGATAACTCTAATTATATGAAACACCTACCGTGTTGGAACTGCTATCATACTTATTTTATTCTCTATAAGGTACGCAATAGCATGGTACCAGTAAGAATTTGCCCCACCCCCATAAAATAGTTGAAAAATATTGTTCAGCGCATGACGATCAAGATTCATTACGAGCATACAAGTTTGTGGTGATATTTAATAGGAGTACACATCGTACATGCGTTCAAATTACCTATATGTTTAATTATAAACCATTTAATATGAGTACAACTATTAGCATATTTAATCAAAGTATACTGAAGGTATTGGATAGATGTTCAATATGTCATGTTATATGTTTTTATTCCTGTTTTCTTTTTTTTAAACTGAAGTGAAGACTATACAATCTTTTAAATGACCTCATATTTTCTTAGTGTGTATAAACAGTCGTTTTAAATTTAATAAACTTGACAGATGAACAACCCTCCCGCATTCATGAGTAAATATAAGTGTTCCCTATAACATAATTCTTAGGTAAATAAATGACTGCATGTGTCATGTGTCATAAGCTGGAAGAGCTATGTTTCTTATATAAGCCTAACAATACAACATATAACTCAACTTTATCAGACAACCTTGAATTATAATGCCATAATGTGACATTCTGGTTCAATTATACGTTTTAATACTATCATATTCAGTCTAACATTATCGCAGTAAATTAATCCGCAAAATTGTACAAATAAACTGGATGCAGACGATGTAAATCAATTGTTATTGATAATTTGATTAAACTACGAAAGGCAAGTAAAATGGTCTTTATAATGTGTTATGTCATTTTACAGCTACATTTGAACCCGGATGATTAATAAGCTTTGTTTTCGCAGGCTATGAACAGTCTCAATCAAACAGAGACTGCGCAATATTTCGTATGTGTCGTGTTCGGCCGTTTCAAAAGGTCCACTCTCATACTCTTTTATATTGGACTACTTTTACGCTAGTAGTTGCATAAGTGATAAATCGAATATTAAAGGGTCACATGGTATCGTAACCCTGATCTTCTTTCCAAATATAAAAGTAATTTAATGACTCTTCTGAGACAAGGACTATCACAACCTGATTTCTATGGTGATGTGATTTATAAACTTCGTAAGATTCATGGTCATGATCACTTTCATACTATCTTTGTTAAACGTGTTAAAAAGTTTATCAAAAGAGGTTATGACCCTATCATTTTGCAACGTACTGCATGCTTGGTGGTGGACCCTTTTACAGTTCGCCCTATGCTTTCCTCTTTAATTGTACGATGACCGGACAGGCTGTGGACTCTATGATGACGCCTACCTAAAGCCCATTGGGACGGTGGCGTTTGATGTTTGTCTATAATCTTTCCTGTCGTGCCCTTAATGGTTTATTCTCTTGTTGCTCTGTTTCTGCCAAGTCATTGAGTACCTTCATTGTGGCTTTCTATGCTATTTTTTTTTTAATTACATTTACACGAGCATATTTGTGTTTTACTTATATTGCCTATTGATGCTGCCTTGTTGGTTAGAGATTAAATCATGGCGGGGATTTCTTTATTTACACTGTCCTGTTTTAATTGGTTGACAGTAGGGTAAGTGTGAGGTTTGGTGACCCTAGAACCGGTTTACCCCCAGTGGCCTACTTTGCCACTGACCGTTCCAAGGCGGTAGCCCTATTGTCAACCCTTTTGTGTTTGTGATGTCGTTTGCATTTTTTATTACTATTGCCTTTCTGTTTGTCTGTTTGCGTGTTTGTTTTTGTGTTTTGTGGTTGACTGTCGTCCTTGAATGCTGCTTTCCCTGTCCGATATGTTTATCCTTCTTTATTAGTTTAAAACTAGTTTTTCTACATAAGTTGCATATGTGTAATCATAACTATTAATTATTAGAATAATTCAAAGCAAATTGTTTTTACATATTACCGACTGTTGATTTTATAGTAACAATTAAAAAAACATTTAGTAGAATAAAAAAGAAAATTTAAAATCTCAAAACATTATTTAATACTATGCAAGCAGGTTTAAAGGGAAACTGATACTGGACTTATAAATCGAGGTGCTAATTTTAACGTTTGATACACACTTCAAGATTGGGATGTGTCCCTTTAAAGCCAGATTTCTTCTGCGGTAGTGAATGCTAGATATTGTTGTATTTTATGACAGTGGCGGTGTTGCGTCCGAGTAAAACCATAGGGTTTCTACGTATCAAACCGAAACAGAAATGAAGTGGTAGACTTTATCAGATTTAAAACAGGTTTTGTTTCCAACTAAATTAAGAATTATGTGCAGCATTAGATATACCATAACACTTATCTTAAAGGTTGTTATCCTAAATCATTTTGAAGTCTGGAATTAAAGTTTGTTATCATAGTTCATTGAAGATCTCGTTTTAAACGCTGGTATCGTAGTTCATTGACATACGAGTTTCGCATTTTTTAATTACATTTAAGATTAAATACAAATATTTTCTTTCTATGATAGAATGAAACTCCATTGTATTGTGTTACCTATTTTTACTAGTATAAAAACGTCTGTCTGATGGAAGTTATATAATGATGCATGTAATTTTATCTTTTACTATATAACTGCAGAAAAGGAGTATGAGAGTGTTCAGCAAGAATACACAAAATACGAAAACTAGATGGCTCTGAAAACGTTAATTAGCCGACTTCGAAGTCAGAATCCAAAAGATAAACAATACATGATTACATATAAGTTACTGAAATACAAGCCATATCGTACGGTGTACATTTGTAGATGACGCCGTGGGCAAAGGATTAGGTGTTTAACATTATAACATATTTATGTCTCTTTTTCAAATGTGAGAAATCACATGCCTTAAACAGGGCAACTACAGACAAGCATTAATTTTAAATTAACAGGAATTGAAAATCTCTGAATACCTCAGTATACTTTTCTTTGTATGTTACAAGTTGAATGTTGAGTATACATATCAATTCTGAAGTAAGTTCGTAATCAAACATATTCGTAAAGAATAGTATACAGGTAGATAGCCATTTGGCAAATCTACTTGTTTCGAAGACCGACCTCATGTTAATAGGATCAACATCTCTAATGCATGGTCACCCGTCGTGGAAGACCAAGCGTCTTTCCTCGATCTCTCTCACCTGGCGTGACTTAGTGGGTAGCATGGTGGATTATTCTACGCAGTTTCCGGTTTTAATCTTGAGCAAGCCACTTATCTTTACAGTGTAAAAAAGTGTTAAAAACATAGGAATGTATTCGTTAGTAAGTGTAGGGCAGATTCACATGTATTCCCAACTGTTTCTCTGTGGCAGTTCTAAAACACTATATGCTGATGAGCCGTGAAACAGCATTTACATTGATTATCTTAGCCACCGCCTTACTTACAGTTTGTTATGTCCTCATTACCTTCTTTGTTCCATCATACTAACAATGGCGTTTTCATTCTTAGCTTACACTGATTTTGTTATTGCTCCATTGATCATTCTCGCTTGTAAGCTCACCTAACCTGAAGGCTAGAAGGGAGCTATTGTAATCGCTTTGTACGTCGTCGCCGTCGTCCCAACGTTAACCTTTACTTAAAATATATTTGGATACAATAACATCTTATTTTAAAATTACCGAATATAATGTATATATGCGTTTTTAAAATCATTCAGTATATATCCAAGGGCGTAGATTGATTGTTTAGAATGTGTACGCATATCTGGCGGGGTCTGAGGCAATGCTCCACCAGAAAAAAATCTAGATCGTCTGTGGTGCATTTTAGTGGTATTTCAACAGCAATATCGAGCCCGTCTTGTCCGTGAAAAAAACGTTTATTTTTACCTGACTCTGGTTTAGATTATAAAATGGTTAAGCTCTACTATATATTCAGTAATCTTCAGTGGTATAAATTGAATATAAACGAGAGGGAGACATTCATACAACTGACGCATGCACTATTATAAGATATGATAGAACCTGAATTGTATGTTTAAACTTTTTATTTTTTTCTCACTTTTTGAGGACATTGTGTACGCAGTTGCGTATTTTGCGTACAAGTAGCTACGTCCCTTATGCATATGGCATGAAATTATAGTTATCTATCAAGTTTGCGACAATGATGACCCTGGGGTCAAAGATGGTCCCTCCACGAGGGTCACAGTACTGCGTACAGAAAAATTTCTAGAAGAAAACTTCTCTGAAAACACAAAAGCTAGAGGCGTAATACTTTTCATAAAGTATAGGTTTATGGTCCTCCATCGAATTTGTGCAAATGGTGACTCTGTGGTTAAGTATGATCCCACCCAAGGGTCACATGTTTTAAGATAGGGAAACATTTGAAAAGTCTTCTCTAAAACCATAAAGCATACAACTCTCATATATTGTATGCAGTTGATGCTTATATATATCTATAAGTTAGTTTTAATGGCGACACTTGTGTTGTCACATGCTATAGATAGACATACAAACAGTAAATATAACTATACCTCGTTTATCTCATCTAACTCACTGTTGTTAATGTTGCTGCGTGTACAATGAACAAGGTCATTATGCCATTTGGCCCTCTGCTTTAAATTATATTCTGTAATTTATACTCTCCTTCTGTTGATTTGAATTGTCTCACACACACGCGCACACACGCGCGCAGGATAGCACAACAAAATGTATGTCTGCAACTCAACAGGGGATATGGCTAGCACAAATATATGGTAAATAACACTACAGGAATTGAGATATATGTAACCCACGTAATAGTCCGTTATGGCAATTGTCCAGTGGGCACATCTCCAAACACAGAAGCTTTAACACCTAAAACAGTCTAATAGCCAGCTTGAGAGCCACGTTGAATATATAAGTGTCCCCAAGTGTGCAGAGCAGCATATAACCAGTAAGACAACGTTGTGTTGTCTGTTCTTTTCGGTTCATTATTAACAACGGGTCTGTGTTTATGGCCTATTATGCATGCATGATGGCGCCAATCTGTGTAGACATTCATCCCTTTCTTTTAAAATATAATGCCCGTGTACCCATATCATCACACCATTCTGGATTAAGATTGCCTACTACAACAACTAAGGCTCCACTGGACCTGATAATACGGTTATCATTAAAAGCAAGTATATTATGTTTTTGTTGTAGTTTCGGGCTGGCGTGGCGCAGTCGGTAGCGCGGCGGATTTGTAATCGGAGGCCCCGGGTTCAATCCTCCGTGGTGCCACTGAGTTCCGTCGGTGTGTTCTTGGGCAAGACACTTTCCCTTAGCCCCGTCCGTCGGATGAGGACGTAAACCGGGCGGTCGCGTGTATCGGTCTATCCTCCGAGCACGTTAAAGAAATCTATTCGATAATAAGAATAGGGCAGGTTCCCGGATTCCTATATGCCCTTCCACTCTCTCTGGGGCGGCTCTAAATAACCTATACTGTGTTGATGAGCCGTTAAACAACATTCAATTCAATTCAATTGTTGTAGTTTCTGTATCATATTTGCAAGCTAAACTCTATCTCCCACATGAGGCAAACTATGGTCATATGTGCATTTAATGCAGCCCTCACGTTACCTTAAATTATTTAAAACAGTGAAACCTCAAGAAGAAAAATGAGATCAAAATTGGATGCATTACCACAAAGCATCGTCAAAACCAGCTAATGTAGAAGTCAAGATATTTTCAGTTTAATGACACAGCAGCCATCGTGATAGCCATCTTGGATATTCGTATTTACCTTATAAATAACGTTAGGACAGAATGGATTCATTGACTCACAAAACCTTGTCAAAGACATCAACATTATTGTATTGGCTAATGAAGAAGTCAATATATGGTCATTGTAATGTCACGGCAGCCATCTTGGAGACCGTCTTGGATATTTTCAGTTACCTTTTAAGTAAAGTGAGGCCAAACATAGATTCCCTGACCCACACAATCTAACCATAAACAATAAAATGATTGTTAGTGCTAATGTAGAAGTCAATATATTGTCATTTTAATGTCACGGCAGCCAACTTGGTGGCCATCTTGGATATTTTAATTATCTCAAAGGCGCCAATGTGCCATCGTTCATTTTCTGAATCAGTACAGTTCGGAGATATAAAACAAAACATCACAAAAAAGCCTCAAAAAAAGTTCATTGAAAGTCTTGTCTTAAATAGTGTTATTCTACATCAATTAGTCTTGACTTGAACATTAATATCGTAGTCCAACGAACGCTTTCGCTTTGTCTAAAAGGTTGATATCATGATTATATTAAACTTCTGCGTGATTTGTGTTGACTGTTCTGTGAATACTACATTTTCTATTCGACTTTATAGGATATGTTGTCTGCTTTTTAATTTAGTCTTTTGGCTGTTACTTGTGTTACGCAGGCTTCATAACGTGTTACGCAGGCTTCATAACCGCTTCTCCCAACTAAATTCCATTGTTTAAAATATTATATTAAACTTCTGCGTGATTTGTGTTGACTGTGTTCTGTGAATACTACATTTTCTATTCGACTTTATAGGATATGTTGTCTGCTTTTTAATTTAGTCTTTTGGCTGTTACTTGTGTTACGCAGGCTTCATAACCGCTGCTCCCAACTAAATTCCATTGTTTAAAATATTATATTAAACTTCTGCGTGATTTGTGTTGACTGTGTTCTGTGAATACTACATTTTCTATTCGACTTTATAGAATATGTTGTCTGCTTTTTAATTTAGTCTTTTGGCTGCTACTTGTGATACGCAGGCTTCATAACCGCTGCTCCCAACTAAATTCCATTATTTAAAATATTTAATTTTATCAGATACTGGGACCTTACGCCGTACGACATGGGGAAGCATATAACTCCATGTCCACCGCCGTAGGCATGCCATCTTCGGGATGGTTAAAATTGTGTACTATTGATTTTATGAATATTGAGTTCTGCTCAACACGGGGCTAGAGGGCGTGGGCGGTAGCTAGCATATTTCACTACCGCTCATGAACAGTCTCAATCAAACCGAGACTGCAATATTTCGTATGTGTCGTGCTCGGCCGTTTCCAAAGGTCCATTATCATACTCTTTTTGTATACCCACTTGTATCAAGATCAATGAAAGTCTTGACGTAAACATTAATATCTGAGTTCAATGGAAGAAATATAAAAAGATCGGACAGGGAAAGTAGCATTCAAGGAGGACAGTCAACCACAAAACACATGCAGAAACAAACACGCAAACAGACAAAGTAGAGTTAAATGAAAGCCTGCCTTGAAACGGTTTAATAAATTTAACAATGTACATAAATGTCTGACATTAAAGTTAATATCAAAGTTCAATAACAGTAATTATTATAAATTATATAAATTATATAAATTATAAATATTTGATCCTTCCAAGTTGGTAACCCTGTACCACTCTGTGTTATGTATTGTCTTTTTCATTGACTTTTTAAGTATGCTCATTTATTTCGGTTTGTGGTGTAGTGCGGACCTACGGCGCCATTGCGCTTGATTGCTGTGGTTTCTATTGGACCATATTGTCATTTTTCAATTAGATAGTCACGTATACGTGGAAAATTAAATATATAATGAGTCAAAAAAGAAATTGTGCACGTATTTTTTTGGAAATATTCAAGATGTTTTGTAAAGTTATATTTAGCAAAACAAGTTTGAAAATATACAAAATGAATGTCCCATGAATGTCAAACGTTTAACTTATTGTCAAACTTAACGTTGTGATGTTTGAACATATTTATGACGTAATATTTACAGCAGTGTCAGTTTTTGACTCGGTATATAAGAAAATAACCATAGGAGTGACACATGAAATCGATATGGAAAGTACAGTTATAATGTCAAGAATGTTGTGTGGTATGATCCTTGTCAATCGATTCCAGTGATCTCTGGTCTTATGTTTTATTATGAGTTAATGATAAATAATGTTTAATAAAACATGATTTCTGCAATCTGATACGTTGTTCATTCCAATCTATGGAGATCGATGAGACCGATTTTATGTACAGATATCGGTAGTACGTACATTTTCAAATACTTTTGTTTTCTTACTTTAATTTCGAATGATTGGTTCCACTACTCCAGCTTTTAAAGGTTTTGAGTATTGTTTAATCACCCTTAGGATATGTTGTCTGCTTTTTGACTGTTACTTGTGATACACAAGCTTCATAACCTCTGCTCCCAACTACATTCATTTTGTTTATTAAGCTCATTGTTTTCTCGTTTAGGGCAAAGAATTTTGTTAGAAGCTGTGACCATACGTCCCTGGACATGGAATGGTATGAAGCGTATCGTCGACTTAGCATCCACTTTCACTTTCAATGTTCACTATCAACATCAGTGCGATAATCAGATTATGAGGTCACCGTACTGATTTAGTAACTAAAGGACTATTGGTCAGCCATCTTTGAAAAAAAAATCCAAAATGAATGAGGTATGATTAATTGAAATTTTAATCCAAATGCATATTATAGGCATGAACATTGTCAATGATATAATAGATGACATTTCGCAGGAGGGTTCTATCGAAAGTCCTTGCATGCCAGTACTATCGTTTCCCGGTATCGCGATACACATGAAAAGTGCATGCTAGCTAGTCTCTATAACTGTCCCGTGCGCACTATCACTATCAATCACCATTACTATATACATGTCCATATTGATGATACATACGTCTAAAATCGCAGACATCTCATATCATGCTCGATCCTCCCCGCATCATGCTCGATCCTCCCCGAATCGTTGTATTGTCGACGACCTTGTTATGGGCGCCAATGTTACCGATGGGTTGTTACCGACGGGTTATCTTTATGGTATATCGTGATAACTTAGGGTGGGGTAGGTTCTCGTCGTGTTAACAACAGATCAATGGGAGGCTGTAAATAAATATATACAATATTTATTTCTTGCAAAGTACAGGTAATCGATGACCTCGATGTATCAACATCAATTCATGGCTTTGAATCATCAATAACAATATATATAAAATAATATGACAACAAAGAAATATGGCCGACGGATCCTAACATTTAAACATCAATAAAAGCACAAAATGCATACATGTATCTTTATGAAAACATACAGAGACCTTAAGGATATTCAAATTGTTGAATTGGGCGGAGTCCTTCCTGTGAAACTGAAAATTATTTTTTGCTAATTTTATGAAATTAATGATAATAACGCAACAAATAGATGTCCATTATATAAAACATATATAAGAGCAAATGCAGAATAAAAACAGTGTTCTAAACGTGTAATCATTTATGTATACTCTGACATTAAAATATACCATTTTTTGCGCATAGAAATATCCACAACCTTAAACTAAAAACAAATAACATCCATATAATCCTCTCAGTCTTATCAAGGGCAGTTGAAGTCCAAAATTTTGAAATTGATTTCCTTTCGGCTCAAATTTGACCAAACACAGAGGTGTTTCCCAGCATTATAGAGATCGTATTACCAATGTACATGTGTTACTTAGCATGCTTAGATCATGCTTGAAAATGAGGTGCCGGGTAGGTAAACAGATGTGTGTATTCAATCAATAGTAGTGAGCTTGACCATGCATACATTGCAATTAGCTAGGCTAACTTACCTGTATTATTATGTCATGATAACGTAAACCTTCAGGAACCTCTCTACTTTGTGTATTAAATTGTCACCCCATTATTGTCATTGAAAATTGATTTTGAGGATGTGTTCATGTACACTATCTGTAAAGTTTTAAGTGATTGGTTTACAAATTTAAAAAATGGATTTTCAGCTGCCCTAGATAAGACTTTGAAGATTACATTGCTATTGATAATATTTAATTTGCTTATGTGAATATTACTGTACGGATGCAGGAAAATGGCAGTTTTTCAATTTAAAATAATTACTAAACTATTGCATTTTTTCTATCGATTTCTTTCCCTGTATATGCTATATATGGGATAAATAACGAAAGTACTTGATGTAATGCCATAATTGTACTTAAAATGCATATTGCATGAAAATGTTTTTCATTGTCACAGGTTGGATATCACCAATTCAAATTACTGAAGTCCCTTTAACAAGATAGGAAGAATAAGATGTAATAATAAGTTACCTGTAAATAAATATATACACTATTTATTTCTTGCAAAGTACAAGTAATCGAAGACCTCGATGTATCAAGCTTTGAATGATTTAAAGTCCGATAAATCTATTGGTCAACACTT